>JAEPRB010000320.1:0-39323 GCA_016758965.1 Circinella minor
GGAGACAGACGGAACGAATCCGCTGCCTTCTGAACTTCCTCTGAGTTAGGTTTGCGGTAGTGTTTCATAATGGTTTTGGCTGTTTGCTAAACACTTTCCAAGAAAAGTGTTTTAAAAGCGGAAAAGGCCTACACCACTACTACAGTATTATTATTGCAATTTGCCATGCACCAGTATATCACCACCACCACATTTATCAATATAAAAAAATGGATTCTTTTTTTTTACTATTACTTATACTATAAGAAACAAAAAGACAAATTATGTTCAATTAAATGGATTGTTACTATCGATCAGGTATCAATAATATTATTGTGTCTTTTTCTTTAACAACATTTCTCAAACAATTATCTATTTTGAAATTGAATAAGCATTAAATTATGGGAATGACTACGGGCGCGCCAATTCTGAGCGGGCACTTTAGTAACATGGTGCGCCCTTCGTCTGTTTTATTTATGCTTGCTCTTGTTCAAGTCTGCTATAATATATGAATCGTGTCTTATTTAAACTGGGTTTTCCTCTACTTTAATTAAAAGAAGTATGAATAAAATCAACCCATTCGAAGATCTATTAAAATATATTGTATATATATATCAAATTAAATTAAGAATTAATTCTTAAAGTAAAAAAAATCATCTACTGTTTTTATTTTTATTTTTGAAGGCTTCAGTAATGACATCTTGAAATATTTATGTAATGGAAATATTGTACTTATACTAATATTTGATATTTATATATTAATGTAAGCTTGCTATTACGGGATCCATCGACAAGCGGGATTTTCCAACATAAGTTTATTCTACGTAACAAAAAAATAACATTTGAAGACTATACCGTTATCTTTCATACAAAGTGTTTTTGTGCTTACTGCTTGTGCTTGACTCATTCAACAATATTACAACAATATTTCACATGAGGATGTAATAGAAGTCTTGTTTAAGAATCAAAACCTTGGCTCTGGAGTCTACCACATGAGCTACAAGACGAAGCTATGACTTTTAAAAGTGATTTCTACCTATAAGCTATTTTTATTCATATTTATATTGATTTGATTTTTTTTGTCGTTTTGTACTATTATATTAGTGACATCTTTTTTTTTTTTTTTTTCGTTCTACTATGTATGACCCATATTCTTTTTTCTTCTCTATTCATAAATGGTATTTTCTTACTTCGTAGTAATCTGTATTATATGAGTCATTTCTTTATTATTCTATGGATAATAATCCTTTTTTCAGCAGCTCTTATGACCCCACCCATTCAATATCATAATTCATATGTTCTTTTCTTGTAATTTCGTTTATTTATGACACAACATAATATATTTACATACGTATTACTGATATATGCTCATATTTAGTACCACTTTTTAATCTATTTGCCATACTGTTTCACTCCTTTAATTTCTTGTTATTGGCTTATTCTTTGTATGTATAGTTTTACAATATATTGCATTCTTTTATTATTTTTTGCTTACAGTAATTTTTAAATATATTTTATGGGTAGAAATGGAAAGAAACTCTATGTTCAATTGACACACTATGTTAGATATATTGTTAATAAGTATTTTTGAGATTGTGAAAATCTTGAATGGTAGACGAAGGGCGCGCCATGTTACTAAAGTGCCGGCTCAGAATTGGCGCGCCCCTCGTCTGATTATGAATTTTTGGCGCGCCCGTAGTCATCCCCTAAATTATTATAAAAAGAAACACTAATTGGTTCATTTTTGCACTGACAACAGTACGTACTACTAGTTGTAAATATAAAGTCAATATACTTAACTAGTACAAAGTAAAAAAAAAAACATGTTTGATATTAAATTTGTGGGTATAAATTAAAACCAATAGTATGATACGTACCATCCTACTTTTAAAAATGAATTTTTATTATCCCAGTACAATATATATATATTAGTGATTCTTGTCTCAATAAAAAATGAACGTGTAAACTTGTCAAAGAACAATTTACTTTATTATAATATATCAATAACAATACTATTTATTATTATTATTGGAGTATCATTTGCAATTAATTATTAAGATGGGTTGATCTTTTACTTTCAGACTTGATTAATTTGCTACTATATAAAAGTTATTTATATGGAAATTAATATAAGTTGATATATATAAAATATTATACACTATATGATACTTATTTACTACTTACAATGTTGATGATGAACACCAATTGTGAAGACATGATTTTCACTTGATTCATATATATCATTTTCACTTTCTTTTTCTTCTTTATAATTGTTTTTATCAATGTCATTCTCATCTTCGTCTTCACTGGCTTCACCTTCACCATCTTCATTGTCTTTATCATCTTCGTCTTCATTGTCTTCACTATCTTGGTCATCTTCTTCCTCACTGTCTTCACTGTCTTGATCATCTTCCTCTTCACTACTGTCTTCACTGTTTTGGTCATCTTCTTCGTCACCGTCTTCATCATTATAATCATCATCCCAATCATCATCATCATCATAGTCATAACCATCATAATCATTATCATCATCAGTATGATCGTTATTATGGATGATGTGATTATTGTCAGTGATACGATGAATTTGAACATTATTACTGTTATCACCAGTAACATTACCAATGATATTATTTATTTGAATAGTACTTGGAATGATACAAGTATTACTGTCAATATTTAAATTACCAGTCATGTTTCGAATCAATAAAGTACCCGTGATAGCATGATTGATTGTTACAGTACCAATGACATTCATAAATATAGCATGACCAGAAACATCATTATTAATATTTAAATGACCCGTAATATTTTGAATAATGATAGTGCCTTCAATAACAGAATCAATTGTTGCATGACCTATTATGTAAGGAATAGTCTTTTTTAGAGTACCATGTGTACTACTACTATTACTTGTAATATTAAAGTTATCTAAATTATTAATTATTAATTCAACTTGAAAAAAAAAAGTGTTTTCATGTGTAGGTAATAAAAGAAAAGTACCTTGATTCTTTTTTGACATATTTTTTAGTGAAAAAAGGAAAAAGAAAAAGAAAAATTCAAAATTACCGGACAAAAAAAGGTTAATTTTTTTTTTTTTTCATGCTTGGCAATTGTTATCATTGATTATAAATATGAGAACAATATATATATATATGTTTTAAAAAATTAAAAAACAAGTCTACCTATATTATGATAACAATCTATTATTCATAATAATAGGGACGGATGATTATAAAGGTTTTGCTTTTTATAATGTTTATATGTTGAACAAGCATAAATTATAGACTATGGCAAAAAAAAAAAAAAAATGCTTCCAAATCCCCGCAAACTGCTTTTTTTTTTTCTTTTCGTTTCCAATATACATCTACTTTTTTTTTTTTTTAAAAAAAAAAGAAAGAAATAAAGATGCCCAGATCTCCTGATAGAAGACGTCATCGTAGTCCATCTCCAGATAAATATAGAGACGAACGTAAACGTGATAAAAAGCGAAAGTAAGTTTCTTATATATATATATATATATAAATAATAGACTCTATAAAATAAAAACTCATTAATTATTTTATATAGACATAAACATCGTTCAGAATCACCAGACAATGACGACGATCGTAAAAGACGACGACATAAAGAAAAAAAGAAATCTAAAAAAGAACGTTATTATTATGAAGAAGTAGTAGAAGAAGAAGAAGAAGAAAAACCAGATAATTCACGACTTGAACATTTGGGTTATTCCAATGTGAATAATCCTTTTAATGATATTAACTTGGAATCAAAGTTTGTTTGGTCTAAAAAGAAACAACATGATCGTAAAAAGTTTGGAAAAAATACAGAAGAAATTCGACGTAAAGAAATGGAACGTAAACGTGAAACAGAAGAAGAATTAGCTAAATTGAATAAACGACGTGCTGAACGTGAAGTGGAAATGCAATTACGTGAAGAAGAAGCTATGCGTATGCAAAGAGAAGCAGAATTAGCACAAATGGGAGATTGGGAAACAAAAGAAGAAGAATTTCATTTAGAACAAGCTAAAAGAAGAGCAGAAATTCGAATAAAGGAAGGAAGAGCTAAACCTATTGATATTCTTGCAATGAATTTAAGACTTGCGAATGAACCTGATAAAGTAGAAGAAGATGTTGAATTGGAAATTGATTTAGAAGAACCTTATACCATTTTTGATGTAAGTTTTTAAATTTTAAATTTTTTATATTATAAAGAAAAAGTAAAAAAAAAAAAAAAAAAAAAGTAGACTGAACTATATTTATTTATATATAGAATTTAACACTGGATGAAACAGAAGAATTACACAAGGATATTCAAATGCATTTAAGTTTAGAAAAAAATGAACAAACATTGGAATTTTGGCGTGCATTAATTGTAGTTGCTGAAGATAAAGTGAATAAATTACAAAAAGATGCAACACAACGTGCAGCTACAGGTGTTTCTGAAGGTGTTCAAGAAGATGTGGATCGTGTTCTTTCTGGTAAATCCTATGATCAATTATGTGTATTACAAAATCATATTATGAACAAATTAAGTTCCAATGAACCTGTCGATGTTGAATATTGGGAAAACTTGTTAAGTGAATTGGTGGTTTATAAAGCCAAAGCTAAATTAACGGATATGCATCAAGAACTTTTGGCTAAACGATTAAATCAATTGAGATCAAAACAACGTGAAGAAGCACAAAAGGTACAAGAAGAATTACAACGTGTACTTGAACAAGAAAATGTGGAAGTACATGGTCGTGGTGTAGAATCAGGTGAAGGTATGGAAATGGAACCCGTAGATCAAACTTTAATGGAAGAACAAGATCGTCGTGCATTTGAACAAGAAGATAAAGAAGAAGAACAAACTATTTTAATTGAAAAATATGAAAGAAGTATGAGTCCTGAACCTTTTGAACACTTATCTCGAGAAGATCGTGATAAGAAAATAGTAGATCCAGCAGATGATTTGAAAGAATTGGTAATTATTATTATTATGATTCGTTTGTTTCTTTTATAAAATGAATTGAATAATTTATATATTATATATAGATGGAACAACGACGTAAAGTATTGGCAGCCAAAATTATTCCTGTACGACATAAACCCAAGGAAGAACCAACATCTAATGAACCTCAAGATGATTCTATTGCTTCTGCAGCTTTATTTGAACAAGAAGCTGCTAAAGGTATTGATGAAGATGAAGCTATCTTTAATATTGAAGCTGAATTAGCCAAACAAACATATATGTGGCAAGATAAATATCGACCTCGTAAACCACGTTACTTTAATCGTGTTCATACTGGTTATGAATGGAATAAATATAATCAAACTCATTATGATCATGATAATCCACCACCCAAAGGTAAAAAAAAAAAAAAAAACTATTTAAATATATAACTATTTTAATTTTAATGTTTTTACTAACTTTATAATTTAGTTGTACAGGGTTACAAGTTTAATATATTTTATCCTGATTTAATTGATAAATCAGTGGCTCCTACTTATTTTATTGAAAAAGATCCAGAATCACCTGAAACTGTCATGATTCGTTTCCGTGCTGGACCTCCTTATGAAGATATTGCTTTTCGTATTGTCAATCGTGAATGGGAATATTCACATAAAAAAGGTTTTAAATGTAGTTTTGATAGAGGTGTACTTAGTTTATGGTTCCATTTCAAACGTCAATTCTACAGAAAATAAATATTATTTTACCAAGTGGCTTAAGTTATATAATGCTTCCCCCCCCCTCTTCTTCTTTTCTCCGTCTTGTTATTTGTTTCCCCCCCAAAAAAAAAAATGTTAAGGTCCATATTCTCAAGACCATTGTTTTTACAAGGTTTATATAATTATTCTTTATTAATGTTTTTAAACGTGGGAAGAACAATAAAGAGAAATGAACTACTAATAATTTTTTTTTTGATTGCAATTGAATAGTATCGTCACGGTCTTTTATAGGTACTCAAACACGATTAGCCTCTACTAGTGAAACAGCTTTTGATCGTAAATCTATTCAATATGCTGGAAAACAAATTAAACAAACATTAAAAGGTCGTGACGTTGTATTTTATCAAGCACCAGAAGGTGTCAAACGTATGTTTTTATTCATGTATATATCTGCTGGTGTTCAACTTATGTTTTGGTAAGATAAAATATGATTTTTAAAACTTGAAAGGGTTTTTTAAATTAAATATATATAATTTTATAGGGGAAATCTTGCTAGTTTAGCTTATGTAAGTTATACAAAAAAAGAAAGTGATGCAGAAGATGCACCTATTGTTTTAGCACCTAAAAGTCAAAGAATGGCTATTGCGGGTGGAATGGTATCTATTGGTATTGGTATTGCTGCTGTCATGTGTTTATATCCTTGGAGGTAAAAATGGATTCAATAATAATAATGAATGAATGAATGGGGAAAATAAACTAAATGAATTTTTTTTAGATATATTGATAAATTAATTCTTTTAAGAGGTGCCAATAAAGTAAAATTAGTTACACATGCACGTTTTATGAATTCACATAAATATAAAGAATATCCTATCGATCAACTTTATTGTAAACAAAAAGTATTTACTGGTTTAGGTAAGTAGTAGTTTATCTTTTGGATGATATTACATTGTTAACAAAGGAAACTAAATTATAATTTTTAGGTGTTACTGGAAAAGATCCATTAGGAAAAACGAATTCATCTCATATCTTTTTACGTGCACAAGGTGAACGTATGGCATATATGTTAGATCGTAAAGGAAAATTTACTGATGTTAAATTATTTGATGGTTTATGGTATAATCCAAATGCACGATAATTTTAATTTAGAAAATAAATATGACATTAACAAAGATAATATTATATATACAAAAGGGGGGGGGGTGGTGGTGGGGAATAATGTGAGATGATTATAATTAAATGCTTTGGATGATTAAATTTATTCCATAGGATTCGTTTTACCATCTTGTGGACGTTTAGCACGACGATCATCTCGTTCTTGAATACGATATTCTTTTTCTTGACGATGTTGAGTATAAGTTTCTTTTGCATCTTCTTTAAAATTATGTAAAGTTTCATGAATTTGATGTAAATGAGGATGTTTAGCAGAATCAGTTAAACTGAATTTTCTTGGTGCTTTACGATTGGAAGTAGAATGGGATCGTTCACGAGTATTATTACTTGTCATCATTTTTTGTTTGTATGTTTCTGTTTGTAAAAATTGATATATAAAAGTTATTTTGAAAAAAAAAAAGATCCAACTCTTTATATACTTTTTTTTCATCATATGCTAATTCCTAAATATGCGTGTGTGTAACTATCCTTTACGTCATTTATATAACCCAGGTTTTTTTTAAGCGTTTTACCTAAAAAGGGATAAATCTTTTTGACGATCATAAAAATTAACCAATCATTCTTTTTAGTAACTATGATGCCAAGAAAGCATAATTAAAGGGTATTAATTCTTTACACTTTCATTGTTAATTAAATCGAGAAAATTCGATAAGCTTCTATGCTAAAAATAATGTCTTAACATTCATAAGAAATAGTAAAAGTCTTGGCTGTTTATTATGCAAATGACACGTTTTAAAATGTGTAATCAGAATGGGGTCAAGAACTATTTTATTTATTTTATTTTACCTCATTATTTATTTATACTAAAAAAATTGTTACTATTCTATGTACGTAGGTATCGTTACTTTTTTAATAATACCCTAGTTAAATATCTCATGAGAAGAGACATTTCATACAAAAGATAGAGTATATCTCGTCATACTTCTTTTTTTAATTATTTTAGTAAAGTATAAAATGCATTTCATTTAAAAATCGGGAGAATCGGACCGATCGTTTTCTTTGTACTACTTTATATTCCTTGGCATCTTTAAATTTAATGATAGAAACTTCTATTTTTTTTTTTATCACGTCAAAATAAAAAACTCGGGTACTATAGCTCTAAAAACTTGAACGTAGAAAAAAACAACAACAACAACAAATAATTATTCTCATAAACTAATGAAATGAACCCAGTTTTCTTTTTTTTTTTTTGTCTACGTATACGTACTTTTACGTTACTCATAACTGATTTTTCTATTTTGACTACTATAAACCAACAGGCTAATAATAGTATATGATTATTATAATGTGACATAAAAATAAAAAAAATCTTGCTTTCAGAGATACTTACGTATATTTACAACAGGAGGAAAATTAATACAAACTATTTATTACGAAAAAAAAAAAAAGAAAAAGACAAAGTTATATAATGGATATGGCGTTGTTGAAATTTTATGCACGTCGAGCTTAAGTTTAACTCTATTTTAAGGGCCACCTTCTTGGGAAATATTGAGAAAATGAGTTAACACGTCTGCCTTCTGTCGGGTAGATCCCAACAGCATCATCTACGTTATTAGAGTTTTGATGCCGCTAACACACTTACTTTTGTAATATGTTTTTTTTTTGTCTGCTGTTTATTTCTAACAACTCTCAAGGGTGATATAACAGAGGATTTATTCAAAACAATAATAATCAATAGCAGCAGCTATTAAAATTCAAACTTGGTTATACATCATCTGGTGTATATATTTAGTTTAAGAATTGTACCCAGCTACTCTCCAAAGAGGACATTATTTATTTAGTAATTTGAATAAATAAATAAAAGCTTTGTTCTTACTTATGCACATATGGCATAAGGAATCCAGGACTCTCTCTCTTTACAAAAATAATAATAGATATTGAAAATGTTTAATAAAAAAAATGATCATGTCTTTTTTAACTTTATAACTAATCAACTAAATTATAGGCATACTTTATTCTTTTTTCCTATTACGATATGGTAGTCTGATTACGTGTTGAAAAAAATGTTCTTGTATAGTTTATTAGTGTACGTATGATGTGATAATTCACATGATGTCTAATCAGTCTGAATTCGATATGGAAGATCAAATGCATTATAATATACTAACCTATTTGGCTATTATCAGCTTTCAGAGGTAATATTTGCATTTAATAAATGTTACGATCAAAAGTATAATAATATAAATCAAGTCAAGACAACAACATAACATGTTATTTCGTTTGTCATAGATAAAATATGTCAACGCTTGCTAAAGTTAATAGATAACTAAATGGTCTACAATAATTATTTACGTATCTAGATGTGCTTTTCACCATTTATGTTACATGCACCCAGATTTGATAGTTGTTTAGAATTATTTAATCGGGTTTTCAAATATCAAATATAAATGTTAACAGAGGCAAAAAAAAAAAAATACTATAACATGCGCAGCCCACATCAAATGTTCAATTCCTTACATGCTGAAAGAAAATCACTCTACTTTTATGCCTATTACACCTAAAAAATTTTAAAACACTATTTTTGCTACGTACGTAACTTTTTTTTTTAATTTTATTCTATGTGATTTATAGATTTTATACCTACTTCAACAGTTATTACAAAGACAAAAATTGTAGTACGTAGTATGTTTATTATATGATGAATTTCATTTGGGAATTCCAGTCAGACCAAGGTATTGTTACGTAATATATCATCTGAAGAGTGTCTTAGTATTTTGAATGTTTTCTTTTGTTAAGATGATACGTAGAAATATTTACTTGAATAACAATTTTGTTTTAAAATCAACATTAAATCGAGATAGACGGTGCCACTGGTTTGAGGAATGTCTCTATATTTTAAAGTTAATGTGTCAATCACTTGTGTTAAGGTTTGTAATATAAATAGTTCTTTTCAGAAAAGTTTTAGTTATACTGATATTATAAAAATAAATAATATTAATCCTGTTCTCTCTTATTCCTTCTGCATGATGCATTGAACTTATATTATCCATAATTATTTTAAGAATATATACGTAGTAGTTACTTTGCTTGTATAAACACTTTTAATAAATGTATTTATATAAGCATTCTAGTAAAGTACGCAACCGTTGTTAAAAAAAATTGAAGTTATTTCTTTCTCTTTTCTTACCCTCTTTTTTATTTTATTTTATAAAACTAATCTAGTATAAAATGCTATTAAACGGGGATGTTTAGTTCAACAGTAATTTTATTGCAACTATCAGTGCTTTAGTATATACTTTTTTATATACGTAAAAAATTGATTGTGATCTAAACAAGGCATTTGAAAAACCATTCCAATCTCAAAAAGTACTTACATGCCCTTATATATTGGTACGTAGATTTTATTATAATATTGTTTTGAGTTACCAATCACGTTATTAACATATTTTTTTTTTTTTATAAATACAATCAATTTTTCAATATAAAAAAGGTCATTTCTTTAGTTTTGATAAGATGTATATATGACATTGCATGAAGAAATTTAAAATTGATTTTATTAGCTGTATCATTGGAAAAAAAAAATCAGCTGAAACGATGATGTTGTTCAACGTTATTGACACGTCTGTTTGCTTAATTACAAATTAGAACCTTTTCCAAATTCTCATATTTTTTTTTTATGATAAGTGCTTAATCTCTAAAGTAAATCAATTTTACAACCCCATTATCGTTTTCCATAATTACATACTTTTTTTTTTAAAAAAAAAAAAATTGCATTATAGGACATCTACTTATCTATTGTGATTTTTCAAATATTTTTTAGTTTTTTGAAGATCGAAAATGTTATACCATTTGAAGTCTCATTTTCATCTTCTTTGACAAAAGATTGTTTTCGAGATAATAATAGTACATAAAATTAATTTTTGAAGCAAGTCATTCATACAACATGATTATTACTATTCCTCCGTTTTATTTTTCTTTACTGATTTTTTTTTTTGTTTTAAACTACGTACATAGATTTGAATTGAAAGAATATATATGGCGGTATAAAAATCGTTTGTCAGATGATGAATGTATACTTAATAGTTACTGATATTTATAAACTGAACGATATAATATTAACTGCTATTATCAATCAGATGTTGAATACTCTGAAAAGTGACAAGAAGATGGAGTTCAAGTAGATCACTATCCAGTACTATGTTCTACTACATCTCATGGTTACAGAAGAACCGACCACCTCTGATTTAGCGTTCACGTTTTTTTAAGGACCATCAAATCCAGATATTCCTATTGTTTGACTCCATGAGATACTGTGAATATATATGCTCACGTCAAAAAAAAAACACACACACACAAGGATGGATGAAATTGTCGTCAAATAAGTTATTCTGATTGTAGTATAGAACTACAGTCTGGACAACATTTCTTCACTTTTATAAATATTCGAAATATAAATAGAAAATTAGATTATGCAATGAATTATCATCCTATATAAATATTGTACAAGAGAAAAAAAATACTTTATAGTAGTGTTGTCATGACATATATGAATTAAAAATGTAGACTAAAAAAGTAATTCATATTCTGTAACAATAGTGATTAATAAAAAAAAGTCATGCGGACGATGCTTTATCTGATAATGATTTGTATTTAATTAATTTTTATTTGTGGGATTCTGTCTACTCCGATATACCGGAATGCTGACAGCAAAAAAAACCACCTGATGCCCAAAAAAAAAAAAAAAAAAACAGAATCAAAATGTTTAAATATATTTTTTGTTGCCTCTAATTCATCCACCTATAATAATCAAGGGCGGGGTTGACAGCACAAATTGACCGAGTCTTTACGGGATGTGTTACAGACGATGGTGCAAATTCCCGAACCCAAAAGCTTCTTTTTAATTGGGGTTCCTTTTTTTTTTTTTTCGTTCTGCTCCAGCAAAAAAAAAAAAAACTCCCCTTTTCTTTTTTCCCTTTGTTTTTTTTTTTTTTTCTTTCTCTCATTTAAAACTTCATCTTTTCTACGGTTTCCATCGTTTCTAGTATTTAAAAAAAAAAAACCAGAAAACATGGACGTAGCTTTGGAGTACGCAGACGAATATTTTTTTGATAGTGTCTATGCGAAATTATTACCAGCACAAAATTTCGTTAATGGTACACTTGATGATGTTGTCACATCGGCATGGTCGCGCGATAACGACATGCGGATGTGTTTGTCTATTTTTATTATAGTGACTTTAGGTGGTTGGTTCTTTTATCTCTCTGCAGCCACTTTTTCATATTATTTTTTGTTTGACCATGAATATATGAAGCATCCTAAATTTTTGAAAAACCAAGTTCGTCTCGAAATTGATTGTGCAGTGAAAGCTGTTCCCGGTTTTTCTGGTATGTATTTTGAAATTTAATTATTCCCATGATGTATATAAATTGAATATACTTAAAAAATAATTTCTATTTTAGCTCTTACGGTACCTTGGTTTTGGGGTGAAGTAAAAGGATATTCTTTGTTATATGAAAATATGCCTACTACTCCTCTTGGCTGGGCTTATTTCTTCTTAGTGATGCCTACTTTTTTACTCTTCACTGATTTTGGTATTTATTGGATTCATCGTTATTTGCATCATCCTATTTTATATAAGCGTTTGCACAAGGTAAAAAAGAATATATATATTTTTTTGATAATATTATTATGCTGACTTTTTTTTTTTTCTTTATTACTTTCATAATATATTAGCCTCATCATAAATGGATCGGTATGAACTTATTATTATTTTTAAGATAAATAGCGTGGAAAATTGACATAGATACTAACATTAACACGTTTATTCTTAGTTCCTTCACCTTTTGCATCTCACGCTTTTCATCCATTGGACGGTTATTCTCAATCTATACCCTATCACTTGTTTGTCTATCTTATCCCTATGCAAAAATGGCAATATATTGGCATGTTTATCTTTGTTAACATTTGGACTGTTATGATTCATGATGGTAAATAATCTTTATATTAAATGAAATTTTGAAATGGATGATATATAATTGACTAAATAAACCAAATGTTGTATAGGTAACTTCATCTCTCGTTCAACTATCATCAACACGAGTGCTCATCACGCCGTTCATCATTTATATTTCAATTATAACTATGGTCAATACTTTACATTCTGGGATCGTTTTGGTGGATCACATCGTGAACCTACTGAAGAACAATACAATGAAGAACTTCGAAATAGTAAAAAGACGTGGGCAGCACAAGCTAAAGATGCTGAAGATATTGAAGGAGAAGTTCTTGGAACGAACAAGAAAAAAACCAATTAAAAACTTACTTGATAATTTAATTAATTATATATTTTCACTTATTTAATCTTTTACCCTACTTTTTTTTTTTATTTTTTTTTCTTAATAATACACATGCATTGTTCCATCTTATTTTAGCGTTCTTGTTTTACTGTATTTTTTTTTTTTTTTTTTTTTAAACGAAAAAAAAAAAAAAAAAAAAAAACTATTATTTAATTAGCTTTGTCTTTGTAATCTTTCTCATCCTTTTTTCTTCTTTATTTGTTTTGTTACATTTAATACATTCTATTCCCCTCTTCCCTTTCTATTTAATTTATTACCTATTATTACTATTACTATTACTATTATAATTATTATAAAGAATTAGGAAATGTTAAAGTATTTTTAGTCTTTTATTTTTGAGAGAGGGAGGGTTTAATTTTGCATGAGAATATTATTGATCAGATAAACTATCAGATTTTATTATTATATTACTTTCTCTTCCCCCGTTTCATTTAGTTAATACAAGCTAATTGATTAGCTCCGATTTTACATGCAATTATATAAAGATATATACCATTTGATATCAACATTTCTTTTTTTTTTGACATGTGGTTCTCGAGATCTGCTTGGATCCATCGGAACAAGATACGTAGCGTTTCCCTTTTCTTTCTTTCTTTTTTTTTTTTTTACGTACTCGTTATTATTATATGTTCTATCTATTACGTAAATGAATCTTTCGAGATAATTTGTCATGAAATCAATATCAATATTACAGTGAAATATAGCTAGATGTGTGTTTGTTCATTTCTTGAAAAAATCCACTTGAGTATGGCAGCGGGTTATAATATCCCACCGAACACAGTCTACCCAATAGGAGATGAATGTGTAACCCATTTTACGTAGCAGAATTATTGTTGATTGCTATCTAATTATAGTGAATGAAATATCAGCAGTTCATCGATAATTCTAGAAAGTAAAAAAAAAAAAAAAAAATGGGTTACTTACGTTACAAGCTTGCTAAACACCAATAGTTTTTTATATAGTACATCCTATACTGTGGATAAAATGATACTGATATTGATAACCACTTAAGAAATATTATTTTTATAAGGTAAAAGTTTTTATTGAATGAAAAACAAAGTATATAATTATTTATTGATCCATGAACGAATAAAAAATAAAAATCACATCGGCGAATAATAAATGTGTAGTGTATCAATTGTATGTATGTGTGTACGTGTGTATGTGTGTATGTGTGTGGATATATATGTACAGTGTGAACATTGGCATAAATCAAACCCGGTTATTATTGTTTCTTTGGTCGTCCTCGACCTCTTTTGGCTGGCACTGATTTTCTCGTAGTTGTATTCAAAACCATCTTTGATTCTTCTTCATTTGATAACTCATCTACCTTTGGTGGTTCTTGTTCTTGAACTAACTTTTTTGATCTTGGTTTTCGTCCTTGACTTTTTTTGGGGGGTTGTGCTTCTTTTGTAATTGATTCCATAACCATTGGTTGTTCTTCTTCTATTGAAAAGTCATCTACATTTACTGGCTCTTGTTCTTGAGCCGACTTTTTTGACTTTGGAGTTCGTTTTTTTTGTTTCTTTTGTTGTTTTTCTAATCGTTCACCCCAATATCGTTCATATTGATCATCCTATATATAAATTATAAGAACAAACAACAAAGTGATATTTATCACTATCCCAATTTATTAAATTAAACTTTTTTTTTTTACCTTAAATTCATTTTCATCCTCGTCAACGGTAGCATCATTCGCGTTACGCTTTCGTCTTCCTTTTACAGTTACTTTTTCCACTTCTTCGTCTTCTCCGTCTTTTTCATCTTCAGGCTCATAATAGCCTTCACTTAATAATACTATAAAGTCTTCCCAAGCTGTTTTAAATTCTAGATTGTTGAATACACTGGATGAAATATAAGGTGCACACCAAGGATCTTGTTTTAATTGATTAATGTGTTCAATGGATTCAGGTTGAATAATTTCCAGTTTGTCTTCAGGACTGTGATCAGGTCTGGCACGTAAAAAAACAAGATCAGCAAGTGGTAATAGATCATATAAAGATTCAATAGCATCGATGGGTAGTTTATTAAAAATGTCAGGTCGTAATGCTTCCTATATATTGATATCAAGTAAGTTTTAAAATTCATACAACATAATAAATATATATATATATATATATTTACCTTCATATCCACTTTAATAAGTGGACTATTTGAATCTTCTAATAATCGTTCAAGTGTTGTCATTGTAACAAAGGAAAAAAAAAAAAGGGGGAGGAGAAGAAAGAAAGTAATTTTTTTTTTTTCGTGTCCTGAAAAAATTATTAGAATACGCATAAGCGCTTTTCTAATATATGCCTTCCGATCCCTTTTTTTTTTTTTAATTATCACTAGCATAAAATCACACACATAAACAAACACATGTATCATAGAAATAAAAAGTATTTTTATTGTTATAATAATAAAATAAGATTTAGCCCCAAGTTTCCTTGAAACTAGGACGTGCTTTAACACGTTCATAATAAGCCTTGACAGCAGGTCTTCCTTGGAAATTTTCTTCCCCACGTACCAATTCTTGACGATACAACCAAGCTGTTAAATGAACATCTGCAAGTGAATAATCACCAAAAATATAATCTCCTTGGCTTTTTAATAAAATAGATTCCGTTTTATCCAAGAAAGCAACAGCTTTCGTCCAATTTTGTGCGTTCATATCAAATAGAGGTTTAGCATCTGCCTCGCCTTGGTATTGAGCAGCCATGTGTTTTGACATGTTGAGGAATGCATCATACAATGATTTATGTTCAGGTGCTTGTTTACTATAAGTTTCAAAACCTTGAATACGACCTTGAATAAAAGGTACAATCAGACCTTTCTTTCTTGTCAATTCAGCTGGGTCACGCGAGGTGAAGAATAAAGTATTTCCAACATCAGCATTGTCATGCATATCCTTGACATAAGTATCGATTTCATTGGCATTCTTGTCTGTATAAAGTTGAGGAGTACCACTTATTTTATCCAATTCTTTACATACTTGAATAGAATTATCTTCAATCACCTTCTTGCCTGTTTCATCTGTGAATTCTAAACTAGGTACAGTGTGTTTTGGATTTATTCTATTATATATATATGATCATTGTTTTTTTTTTTTTTTATGTTTTCATGGTTACTAAAAGTAAGTACGTAATTTGTTACACTATACATATAATAAACATCAGACTGTTTTTATTATTATTATACTTTTATAGGATACTTTACTTTAAATATTCAGGTGAAAAGTTTTCAGCCTTGGAAAGATCAATCGTAACATTCTCGACATTTTTTATATTCTTTTCGGCAATCAGTAAGCGAGGAATTGAACCATATAATGAAGGAGGAAATGTATATAATTTAACTTGTTGTGTCATTATTTGTCAAGTAGAAAATTGAAAATAAAATTTAAAAGATAAAAGGATAAAAAAAAATTCCTTTTTATATTGAAATTTGGATTATGCCGATCATGATCAAAAAAATCATCTCTTGAGTAACCATGGATCCCAAAAAAGTATAATTCCGATATCCTTTGCTACTTTTTAATTACTAAGCCCCCCTCGTAATTCAGTTTATAAATAAATAATGACAAATATAAAATAGCCACTTTTTTTTTTTTTTTTTTTTTTTTTGCATTAATTTTTATGTATTATTAATTTGCATCTATTAAATGCGACACGTAAATATACTTGATATGGTATGCTGACTCTATTTTACATAATTATTTCTAACAAAAGAAGCACTCCGCAGTAATACGATGATGCAAGCGATTTTACAACCACTTTTTTCTTTAATTGGATAAATCCATATGTTGCATAGTAAAGAAAGATAGTAAAACGTTGAATCAATTGATATAATTTTTTTTTTTTTTTTTTTACGTTACATAAGATTGAAATAATTGTTCACTATACAGAAAGTCGATCGTTGTTTTAACGTTTCTATATATATATTTAATATTTTATTTGCATTAGTTACATTATTTGTCGGGGTAAACACTTGTAAGTTGACAGCAAAGTAGGTACACATTCTCTGTATCAATTTCTATAGGGAATGATTTGCTATACAGAATAGCTTAAAGTACCTATGATCTCTTGTAATTTTTCTAATCTTTTTTTTTTCCTACTATGTATATCCATTTCACTTACAATCAGGAGTTTCTCTCCCGTACTTATCTTTATCCGTTGAATTTTGAGCATTCATACAAGAAGTCCAATAAATATTAAATCACTTTGATTAAAAAAGTAGAAACATAATATATGAAATTAAATCAGAAGAACATACACGTTGGTTTTTCAGCTACTTATTGCTCTGGCTAATTCACAAAACTTTAGTGTCTACTTTTAAAGTGTACGTACAGATAAGCTAGGACTTTCAAAGACCCACGCGTTATGATTGATGAATCAACACTAATAATGCGGCCACTGCTTCTTTTCTGTATTAAAGCATCTCCCTCATCCACCAAAAGTATAAAATTCTCTTAAACCCCCCCCCTTTTTTTTTTTAAAAAAAAAAAAAGAAAACAAAGTGACAAAATAGATTGATTGTAAAAAATAATTACTTTAAAAGATTATTTCAATACCACCATCCGGGTATGAATTATTGTTTTACAATAAGGGAACAACTAACAGAAAAAAAATAAGCTTCTTTTTTTTTTTTTTTTTGGTAAGAGACCAGATAGTTTTTTATTTGTTTATTTAATTGCCCTTTGGGATTTAAGAGGGTGGAGGGTGTAGCTAAGTTGAAATAGAAGGAAGGGAGGATAGGTGTACCTCTCTTTTTTCTCTCCGACTAAATTTATCATTAAGATATTCAGCATTTAAAGTTGTGAGTGCTTTCTTCTTGAGCATTGTTTTAGTTTGGGAATCTAAACTCTGTATTTTGACATAGAACTAGGAGACAACTGATTCAGTGGTACCTACAGGTTGATTAACTCTTCTTCTTTTTTCCATTGCTTTTTATTTTATTTTTATTATTTAATTTGAAATGGACACTTTTGCCACGTGTTTTTTTTTAGGCATTGTGCTGTAGATCATATATGCTTGCTGTCTGTTTCCGTTAGACAAAAATATGATTTATAAAAGGCAATTATTATTATTCTAAATTCTTTGTTTTACTGATAGATTTGATTTATATGTTATTCAAATTGTAACATGTCTTTATGTGGATCACGTGATGCGTTTGGACGCGTATAAGTTGAATAGCTGATCACAATATTCTATTCAGACAATTAGTAGTAATGCGAATGGCGTATTGGTTTACAAGATCTATTTCCTTTATATTTACTTATAAATCACCACAATAAAAAAGCAATAGCGAGAACAAATTCAATATAATGAGAAGGAAGGGTATATAGTCTTACACAAAAAAAAAAAAATATGAAGGTGTACTCTTTCGTACTTTTAACATCACAGTACATACTTCGCCCAGCCATTGGTTGTTCACATATGATACAAAAAATAGCACTTATGATAAATTGACACATGTACAATCGCACATTATATGATACATTTGTTTTATGATATTCTTCTTTGTTGATAATATGCGGTTGATACGAGCTTTCTTCGATTCAATTTCGTTTAGGTAGCTTGATTTGAAAATGTGGCTCATTTTCCAAAGAGCATTGGTAGTCTTTTATATTTTTGTATGGCCGAATTTAACTTCCAACACTGTCAATCCAATCTGATATAGGAGTGTGATTATTATTGTTATACAGATCGGTTAATTTGTTGGGGACTTCTTTCTCTCTTTCACTCTCTGCAGGAATGACCCATATTGTATGTTCTTCTCCACACACACACACAGACACCACGAACAGATGTCAAAAGGACCACTGAAAACACACCCACAACGCATACTCAAATAGTCAGCTCCGAAATTGGGCATCATCAGATAAAAATGAAAGCCGTGCGATCTGATAAGGCCGCCACCTTTTTTTTTTTTATATTTTAAATATAATTAAACACTATAAGGTTTACTTGCACCCCCTTTTTCCTTTCCTTTTCTTTTCGTTTCTCCTACCTTTCTTTCTTTATTCCTTTTTTGGTTGTTACAACTTTCTCTGTTATGGAAACTGGTGAGCTCATTCGACAATGGCTCATTTCATCGCAAACGGAAGTTAAGCCTTCTTTATTGGCACAAGTTCTTCTTGGTAATAAATAAAAATAACATTGTTCACAACCTTATTTTATTATTGCTATTACTACGCGACAAAAACTCATATGATTTATATATATATATATATATATAAAGATATTACACGCGATTCAACCAGTATATTATCAGTGACAGATATTTTATCAACGCAGGAATTTGATTTACGAAAATGTAACGAATAATAATAGACATATCATATCGTATCGACAAATAAATTTATGCTGATTATTAAATTATTTTACGATTAGGTGTTGATTTACTCGCACAGGTTACAAAACATAGTCGATCAACAATACAAGATAATGCAGGTTCGCAGAATATATCATTTATACACACACACACACACACACACACACACACACACACACACACACACACACACACATACGTATACATATAGCATCATTTCCAACGAAAAACACTATAACGATGAATAGTAGATAAACTGGTGGATTTTGTATGTCAACGTTTGGATCAACCTATTGTAGTGACACGATGTCTTGATATGATGAAAAGTTTAGTGGATGATAATCTTACAGAACGAAATGCATTGAGAATTTATGAATGGTAACAAATCAATAAGTTATTGTTGGCATATTATATAACTTTCTTTTATTCATACCTCTGCTTCTTTTTTTCGTGATGTAGTATGATGAATAATTTACCAAAACAAAAATTACATCAAGACTCTCGACATAAAACTTTGGTTATAATTGATAAACTTTTACAAAATCATGAGAATGGTAATGTGCATTTATATATATATTGTGACACATTTTCAAACTACTTCTCTCATTAATTTCTTTATATACAAAAGAAACAAGAGTGGAAAACCAAAAGTGAAGCAAAAGAGGAAACCCCCCCCATTAAAAGGAGCCTAACCATGTAGTTACTAACATTGATATTATTCATATTAAATAGCATTGAGAAAGCAAACGCGTTTTGATTTTGTACGTGGATTTATAGCACTTATTGATGGAGAAAAAGATCCTCGGAATTTATTGATAGCTTTCGAATTAGTACAAGATGTGATCGCCAAATTTGATATTTCCTCCCATATAGAGGTAAAAACAATTTTTTTCTTTGAATACCTCAACATCCATATCATAGATGTATAAATTATGAATGTATATCATTAATCCCTTTTCTTATCCGTGTATTTTGTACATTACAGGATTTATTTGATTTCGTATTTTGTTATTTTCCTATTACATTTAAACCACCACCCAATGATCCATATCATATTACAACCGAAGATCTAAAAAACAGCTTAAGGTATTTTCATTAGCCTACGTATTTGTACAATAGACAGCACATATGAATTCGAACTCATGTGTCCTTATCAACATTATGATAATATTAGGCAATGTCTCGCATCAACACCTTACTTTGCCAATTTTGCTACGCCTTTATTAATAGATAAACTTCTTACTTCGACTGGTAGTGCAAAGGTATATTTAGAAGCAACAAAAAAAAATTAATGAAGTAACAGGAATTACTAACATGTAAATGTTATGGATTCATACTGACACACAACATATAATACCTTTGTTAATAAATTAGAAAGACACCATGGAAACAATTGGATTATGTGCACCTGCATATGGAGCTCATGCATTATTACCATATGCTCAAAGTATATTTGATGTTCTTGCAAAAGAGGTAAGCAAGAAAAATGAAACACTTTTGTGTGTGAGTATGTATAGTAAATGACCATCAAGTTAATTATGTTAATAACTAATTGTAGGTATATAATGCATCATCCGTTACCATGGAAAATACTGCCTTGGAAACCATTCATAGTGTGGTTGCTACATTAGCCAGTGGTATTTGTGTTGCAGATATTCGTGTTCCTGTTGAAAAAGCGATTCGCTCATTACTTGACCCTTGTATCACACAATTAAAACATCCTGAATCAAAAAATGCAAAATCAGCTGGTTATATCTTACGCGCAGCTGCATCTGCAGCAGGTAAATATTATATTATGTGCTTTATATATATATACATATATATATATATTTATCTCATTCCATTTTATTTATCTAGACCCAGCATGTGCGTGTGTCGTACATACCATCGTACCCATGTTGACTGGTTTACTTAATGATAATGATTCACCTGTTCGTCGAAAAGCAATTGTAGATATTTTTATTGAAATTTTAAAAGGAAACAATACATTATATGGATCATTGGATCAACAATTGGTACAGAATACATCAAAAATGGGTAAGCTATCGATTATTGATAAAAAAAAAGATATTATGATTTATTATTGACAAAATCATGAATAATGAAAAAACTACATTATGTAGATCATGACAGTGTATCGCCATTAGCAGCCTATAAGCAAGAAATTCTGATGGCCTTCATGTCAGCATTATCTTCTGAAGACGAGCATCTAAGATTTTCTGGAATCAAAGGCATTCGATTAATGGTCGTAATACGACGATTTCTTTTACCGGACGAGGTATAATTATACAATACTAAAGTCATCTTCATAATGGTGAATAACTGTCTTCATACTAATATAGTATTTCTTCGATATGTATACTACTTTAGTTTGAAACTGCCATTAAACAATTAATACGTATTTTTCTGACATATAGAGAGGATCAAACCAGGTAAAGTATTTGCGTGCAAATGTTTCCCCCTCCCCCCCAAAAAAAAATGATTATTATTCTCACTTGTTTTTAAACTAAAATAATTGACATCTTTACTAGTCGAATGGCATTGACAACACTTGTAACAATTTGTAAAGTAGATTCTTCCTCAATCGAAGATCATGTACTACCTGTATTACTAGACCGTCTTCCTTCATCCAGTGACATGGTTGTCGATGATTTCCCTCTTGCATTAGAAGGATTAGAAGCTTTATCATTTCAACCACAAATAGCAAGAGCTGTGATACCACCGTTGATGGATAAATTAGGTGCTTACTTGAGCTGTAAAGGTAAAAAAGAAGGATATAATATTCACATGTGCACTTTTGTGCTCATCAAGATAAAAAAAAAAGAAAAAGAACTAATACATTATAATATGATAATAATAGCAAATACTGAACTACATTATGCTCATTGTCTTACACGAAGTATCTTATCTGCTATCCGAGCAACACCCAAGGATTCACAAATAATTCAGCTCTCACAAGAATTAATATTTCCACAACTCATGTTACAAAGTATAAAAGCAGCACTTGGTTTTTCTGATGCCTGGTGTCTAGACAAGGAACTTATCAACTTATGGGGTAATAATATAAACGATGTGTGTGTCGTTGGTGTACTATTGTTGATTTTTTTTTCTTTGTTTACTAACAGTAGTTAACATAATCACGTATATATAATAGCATTGATATTAGCAGTTATCCAACGTGGATCTAATTCTAGGTTAGTTTTCTATTATTATTATTACGATTTTTACAACAATCACATATCAATTTATTTTTGAATGTACACTCATTCGTGCACATACATATATAAAATAGTTATCAACAAAGAGTTATCGAGGATGCCTACAAAGTTTTTGTTGTTGGGGATTTATCCACTGTTCCAATACAAGTTGAAAAAAAACATCAACCATTACTGGTAATATAAAATATTTTTATTTTTATTTTTACAAATTCTATATGGCAATGTAGTGCTAGACTAATACTGTATGTTGTTATTACAGCTTATTCCTGCAACAACACCAAATACTGATATATCTGTATTGTTTTCTGCTATCGCTGGTAATTGTAAAAAAGAAGTAGAAGCACCCGTTTCTTCATGCCCAGAATTAGTTCAAAACCTTGCATTATGTGTTACAAAGCATGACTTTATATTTTCTCAACAACTTGCAATTGGACGTATTATTGGCTCCATTGCCAATAAATGTAAAAATGGTAAATTATTACATTCTATATCGATATGTGGACAGCAAAATAAAAATAAGAATAAAAGACACTAAACATAGATTATTATTACTTATCGTCTATTTAAATACACACAGCTCAGATGCCCAACTCCATTAAAAATCTTGTAACAAACCATTTAATACCCATGATCAAGAACAAAAGTACTCCAGAATCTACCCGAAAAGCCTCTGTATTTCTAATGAGTTGGGTAAGTTCAAGAACTTTTTGCTTTTTTTTTTTTTTTTTTTTTTTTTTGCGTTACTCAACTAATATTTATATCGCTATTATTATACTAGCTTGCAAAAGCATTATTAATTAAAGGACATTCGATTGGTTTTGAGCTGCTGGACAGCCTGCTTCAAGAACTTCAATCGCCAGAAGATCTAGGAGCAGAAGCCGCAGAAAGTTTTATTGTCATTTTACATGATGATGACCTGGTACTAACTAAAGCTGCTTTCGCTAATATTTCTGTAAGTATACCATTTATACTTTTAAAGCAACTCGTACAAAAACTGACTTTATATATCTGTAAATGTATAGATATTATATAAACAACGCGTTTTTTATCATTGTATATCTGTACTTATTCATGGTGCCAAAAGTTCATCTGAAGGTAAAAAAAAAAAAAAAAAAAACAGAAATAAGGAGAGTGGGCAATGAGAAATAGAAAATATAATTATAGTAATACTTTGATAAATTTATTTATTTTATTTTATTTGTGATATATTAGTTATAAAAATTAATCATTTAGTCGCATTTTCTCATATCATTACCAACATTCCAACTCAAATTATTACTAATGAAATTCAAAAGGTAGAAATTTCATATACAGATATAATTCCTTGTATTTCCCCCCCTAACTTAATTACCGCTCTTCTCCTCTGACTATTATATATTTACATCTACAAAAGTATATATTCATATGCATGTTTATAACTAATATGAACCTATATTTTTATTTTATTTTAGTTGATACAAGCCATCATTACATCAGTGGTTGTTGTTAATACACCACCATTATTATTATCATTAATTCGTGTCATTCAAACTGTTATCCCAGACGCTACCAAAACAATTTTAATGTCATCTCCTCCTGGTGTGATGAAACAACTTATAGACGCATTATTAGGGCTAACAAAGGGATATAATAGAATGGATGTTCGTATAGCATCTCTTCATTGTTTAGGCCTCTTCGCGATTCATTCACAATCTAAGAATGAACTCCGCTCCTTGGCTCCATACGTTACTAAACACTTGGCAAACCCTTTGGATGACAAGAAACGCCAAGTACGAAAAGAGGCTGTATCTTGCCGAGAAAAATGGTAAATATATGCATAAATGATATTTCACTCTAATTCTGGTCTAATAAGCAAATATATTCATATTATCCTCGTTTTTGATAGGTTTAATCTCATGGATCTTCCAAGGGTATAATGATAATTTTAATTTTAAGAAAAACCATAGTTTCATTATTTGAAAGAGAAAAAAAAAAGCATTATTTTGTACATAATACGAAACAAAGAACCCCTTCCTCCTATCCCTCCCCCCCTTTAAACCTTTTATGCTGAAAGTTCAAAGATAGAGTATGTGCCGTGGGGTGGTGGCACATACGTCGCTCTTTGAATTTTCAAAGTTAATTATGCCAATACACTATGTTACCGAGTTTTACTTAAGGGCCCTGAAGCTTTTTTTTTTTTTTTTCTTTTACGTCTTTTCTTTTCTATATTGTTTGTTAAACAAAATGTCCTTTGGTACCGATTTAAAGGTAAAAACCATACATGAAAAAAATATCCCGGTGAATTTTTAATACTTATTCATAACTTCTCTCTACATGACAAAATTTCATATATAATACAATACAAAAAGTGCCAAATACCCGCGATTGTAGATTATATATCGGATGGTATTCAACAACTTCAACAATTCCGGAACTTTGTCAGAGATCGATCTCAAATTGAAAAAGACTACGCACAAAAACTAGAAAATCTCGCTAAAAAATATTCTCCAAGTTCAAAGAATGCTGAAGTCAACATGAATGAAGACGCTGACTGGACAAGCGCTGACTCGAGGTGATTTTCCTTTTTTTTTTTTTTTTTTTCTCTCTATCTTTGCTTTTTGGTTGCTAGGATACCATTACCCTCAAAGTTTTTTTTTTTTTTTTTTTTTTTTTTTTTTTTCGGCTATTAACTTGAAATACAATTATATTCAGTACTGCAAATGCAGCATGGTTTAGTATTGTAGACCAAACTCACCGTATTTCAAAATGTCATTATCAACTTGTGGATGAACTAAACATTGATATTATTGAAGTATTAAAATCTACTGCTGCAAGAAAAGAAGACGCACGTAAAAAGGTACTTTTTTAATGTATAATTTTTATGGGGAAAATCATGTGATTTGTTGCTGTGTTAAGTTATCTAAATGCTTAACTTTATATTACATGTGCATAATATAGCATGTAGCATTTTATCAAAAATTAAAAGCAGAACGTGACAAAACATACGCTGAAAAAGATAAAGCAAAAACAGCCTATCATGATGCTTGTGTGGAAATTCAAAATGTTAGAAACAAAATCGCTAAAGGAACTGGAGATCAAGACAAGGTATTTTATTATTATTACTATCACATAAAAATCAAACGTGGGACAAAATATATTTAAGGTTTTTTTATAGTAAACAAAATTACTGTTACAATTATTTAGTATCAACGACAATTGGAAAATGTCATTTTAGAGTGTAATAATAAGAAGGTAATAATTAGTAACAGTTCATATAGAAAACTAGATATAATTATTTATATAATTATTTCTATAATTAACCTATTTTTGTCGCAGAATTCGTATTTATTGTTATTAAGTACTGCTACTGCTGAAAAAGAAAAATATTTTGAGGAAGATTTACCTATTCTTGCGGATGTAAGTATTATTTGGACACAATAATCAAAAAAAAAAAAGAAGAATATAGGATGGAGATTTATAATAGCGGTTATTGTTATTATTATTATAAAAAATTATTGTAGCAACTACAAGATTTAGATACCACCCGTGTCCTTGCACAACAAAAAATATACAGAGACTATATCGCAAAAATGAGTGGTACCATCGCTCAAGTCAAAAAGCATTATACAGACGCATTAACCACAGTGGATCAAATGGACCCCACAGCAGATGAAAGTATGTTTCAAGCATCTTTGGATCCAGCAGAACAGCGTGAACAAGGTGAACATGCAACTTTTGCTTTTATGCCATGGAATGGAGGTTCTAATGCAGCAGATATGGCAGTGGATACAGTGGATACCCTTGTTATTGATGAGCCTTCCGTTATCTTTCTGAATAATAAATTAATCAAAGATCGGCGACAGCTGGATAAATTGGGGGATGAATTATCTCAAAACTCAGCGAAGATGAAAGAATTGGAAACGATAGTGAATAGAATTGATGATAGAACTTCGGCTGAATATGATATTGCTCGTGAGGTATGTATTATTATTTGAAAGTTTACTGGAAGAGTGTTTATCTTCTTTATCTTTTCCTCTCTTTAGGACGGTTCGAAAATAACAATTTTTTTTTTTTTTGAATAATAGCAACTTGCTGAAACAACTCGGAATATTGCAATGCTCTCTACTCAAAAAGCAAGAGCAAAGAGTGAAGTGGATTTAATCATTCGTAATATTGGAGGTAAATAATAGTAATAATTGTAATTTTAGAGGATAATAAATTATGAGTGACTCAATAATAATTTTATATCGAATTATGATGATGACAATAGACAGTGGATTAAGTGCACAAACACATAGTTTTAAAGCATCTTCTTTTACCATTCCAACAACTTGTGATTATTGTAATAATACAATTTGGGGATTATCAAAACAAGGTTTAACATGCAAAGGTACATATAATCCCAAATTAAATGAATATATTATTATAATATACTAATAGTTTATACTGTATATATTTTATATCTAGCATGCGGATTGAATTGTCATGCTAAATGTGAAATGAAGGTAGCACCTAATTGTTCAAAAGTCAAAGGCAAAATTGATCGTTATCATCCATCACCCGCACCACAACCTAGTCCTTCTGCCACACCACGTTCTTCCATTGCAACAAAACCTAGCAGTTTACCCACGTCTCCTACAGCTGCTGCACCACCTACACCTAAAGGAGCAACTATGATTCCTGTTGCTTCAGCACTACAAGTACATGCTCTTTATGATTATAGTTCACAGTCTGCGGATGAATTATCAATTACAGAAGGTGAAGAGTTGAAGATTATTGGATCAGAAGGTAAAGTTGATAACTACAGTTTGAATATAAGAATTATGTCAAATTTTTTAGAAGTATATACTCAAACAAAATATGTATACTTTCATAGATGATGGAGAAAATGGATGGTTAAAGGTAGCAAGGGGTAATGATGTTGGTTACGTTCCAGCCAATTATATTACATTTGATCAATCATCACCACCAGCGTCACAAAAGAGTAACAATAGTAATGATACATTCGTTACAGGATCACCACCTCTTATCCAACAACAGCAGCAACAACCAACACAACCACAGCAAATTCCTATACAACAAACAGCACCAGCGAGTCCTCCATTAGATACACAGAGTCCACCCCCTTCGCCATCTAATACGTGTGATATTGTAACAGCTATATATAATTTTGATGCAGTAAATGCTGATGAATTAACTTTACGAGAAGGAGATAAAATTATAGTTATTAGGAAGGATGATAGTGGATGGTGGGAAGGTGAATATATCTCCAAATATGTGTTCATGATATCAACTTTATACAAATGAAACCTAATCATTATATA
Source organism: Circinella minor (assembly GCA_016758965.1). NCBI lineage: Eukaryota > Fungi > Mucoromycota > Mucoromycetes > Mucorales > Lichtheimiaceae > Circinella > Circinella minor. The sequence goes on from JAEPRB010000320.1 coordinate 27,933, forward strand.
ATTTTTATGTATAGGAACTGTCAATGGACAATCTGGCGTTTTTCCTGCAAATTATGTTCAGTAGTAAAACACTTTTTTTTTGTAATCCTTTCAATATATATAGCTTATACATATTAGATGGAGGTTATATTTAACACTACTCTGTCTCCCTGTCTCCCTGTCCCCTCCCTCTCCCTTTCCCAAACTTTATTTTTTACTCTTTATTTTCAAATAGCATGTACATAAATATTTTATATCTTACATTATTTATATATCAAATTCTTAAAACAACAAATAGATACAAAGAACAATCAATACCTAGATTTTAATACTTTGAAAGGTGTTTTCCTGTTCCAAAAGTTGACATGTGTTATTCTAGATATACTCTTACACTCGAGATTCATGTATAATAGTAACACTATATATTTTTTCTGCTTTCAACACTTTTACTATTGTTTAATAACACTATAGATACATTTACAGTACAATAAAACAGATTATATTATTAACCATTGAGAAAATAAAATTTTGGTTAAAAGCATCTTAGGTTGCAACCCATCATTTTTTAAGTACAGCGGCGAATTTCACCCGACAATAATGAACACACATGTGCGTGACTTTAACCATCCCAAACTTCTTTGCGCACAAGAAAAAAAAACGATCTCGATCGAGATTCAAACAAAAAGAAAAGAGGGAGTTTATTGTTTATAAATATAATATAATATATCTATATTTATATTTATATATACGGGGAGACTCTAGTCATCTTATCAGCAAACCAAAAGACATATATAAAAAACAGAAGAAATGGCATCGAACACTTTACGCTATCCTAGTATAGCAAGATGTTATGCGGATGTGAATACCAAGATGCCTAAAAGTTATTGGGATTATGATAATTTACAAGTTCAATGGGGGTAACTAAATTCATTTTATTCGTCCAAAAACAGAAAGAGATATATGAAATACTAATGGACATAATAAAAACCTCTTAGTTTACAAGATAATTATGAAATCATCCGCAAAGTAGGACGTGGTAAATATTCTGAAGTATTTGAAGGCATTAATATTACCAATGGTGAAAAATGCGTCATCAAAGTCTTGAAACCAGTTAAAAAGAAAAAAATTAAACGTGAAATCAAGATTTTGCAAAATTTGGCAGGTGGACCAAATGTTGTTGGTTTACTCGATGTTGTGAGAGATCCTCAAGTATGTATTTATCTTCTACTATTTCATAAATAATTAACATATTAATCGCATCACAAACAACTATTTTTATTATTACATAGTCAAAAACACCAGCATTGATTTCTGAATATGTCAATAATATCGATTTCAAAGTTCTTTATCCAACATTTACGGATTTTGATATTCGTTTCTATATGTTTGAATTGTTGAAGGTAAGTTATCATCCATTTTTTTTTTTTTGATATCTTCTTTTTTTTTTCTCTTATACGCGTTTTTTAGCAACAACAGCAACAAAAAGGACGCGAAATACGCGTGAAGAAAGGAGCTAGAATTGTTTTTGCATAAAACGAGACCACGCATAAGAGCGATTTCACTGACAAAGAGCAATTCTCTATCTATTATCTTATATTAGGCTTTGGATTTCTGTCATTCAAGAGGAATCATGCATCGTGATGTTAAACCACACAACGTTATGATTGATCATCAAAAGCGCGAGGTAACAACCGAAATGATTGGGCAGGTCGATAAAAAAAATCAAAATTCACGAAAAAAAATTAATTTCTTGTATATCATATAAATTTATATAGTTACGATTAATTGATTGGGGTTTAGCAGAATTTTATCATCCCGGTACGGAATATAATGTTCGAGTTGCATCGCGATACTTTAAAGGACCTGAATTGTTGGTTGATTTCCAAGATTATGATTATAGTTTGGATATGTGGAGTTATGGATGCATGTTTGCTAGTATGGTAAGAAGAGATATTAAATAAAGTCTCAAATTACTTCGAAATCGATAAAAAAGACTAATTATATATTATGGACAAATATGTAGATTTTCCGTAAAGAACCATTTTTCCATGGTCATGACAATTATGATCAATTGGTAAAAATTGCTCGAGTACTTGGTACCGATGAATTGTTTGTTTATTTAGACAAATATGATATTGAATTGGATCAACAGTATCATGATATCCTTGGAAGGTAAGCAAATATATTAATAGTAACAATTATGATTGATAAGGTAGGTAACTTATATAACTAAATATAATGATAATCATAATTAGATATCCACGTAAGCAATGGTCGAAATTTATTACCAATGATAACCATCGTTTCGTATCCGATGAAGCCATTGACTTTTTGGATCACTTGCTTCGTTATGATCATCAAGAACGATTAACTGCAAAAGAAGCTCAAGATCACCCTTACTTTGGTAAATGAATAACAATAAGTTTATACACGTGTAACAATTAATCTTCACGTAACAATATTTGTTTTCTTTACTGATCCATGTATTTGATGAATATGATATTTTTCTTTTTTTTAGATATTGTAAAGGAAAAGAAAGCCTCAAACATGAGCGAGTAAAAAAAAAAGAAAGAAAGAAAGAGAGAGAGAAAGAGAAAAAATAAGAGAAAGAATTTTTGTTGGATTTGTGACAGTAAAGACATGGATATTATTTTTTTCTTTTTTCTCTGGCCACATATTTTCTATATTATTTTTATTATTAAAAAAACACTCCTGGACAAATCATTACAACACAAATCAAGCTAAAAAACGATCAAAAAGAAAAAAAAAAAAGCCCTTTTCATCCTCCTCCTCCGTTTCATTCCTCAACCACGTATTATATATATACTTACATTTATCTTTTTTCACACAAAAAGTTCATATTTTTGGTTTGACAGTTTTTTTATTTATTTATTTTATTATGACAAGCGGGTGTTAATTATATCAATGAATTTTATAATGTGTATACTGGTTATACACAACAAACGCATACAAATGGATACTATGTATAGCAAAAGAACAAAAAAAAAGATAGTGGAATTGTTGTCATGGTGATCAGATATTAATATTATTGCTTAGCAGTGAAATCTGGCTTCTAATTCTAAAAAGAGTTTCGGGTGATACGATTGTATGAAGTTTAAAGTCGTAAAGCGGTATAATCGGGTAAGGGTTGTCTAAACAACAAAAATACGGAAACTAAACCATAATTGGGGGGGGGGATGAAAGATTTGAAAGGGGGTCAAAGAGAAGAAGCATTTGTATTACGCCATACAAAAAAAAAGGTGAAGAGAACTTGAAGAATTCAGGAGAGAAAGGAATTTTTTATTTATGTTCTTAACAAAAAAGAAACTTTTTTTTCTTCTTTACTCTTTTTCTTTTCTTTTCTAGTCTTCTCATACCATAATAATTCCCGCCACCTTATACACAAACATATTCTCATCCATCTATATATCTGTAAATAAATATATATATAAATATCATATTGTAAATGAAAAGATCTTCTATCGCAGCACTTTTAGGCTTTGTCCCCTTAACATTTGCCACTCGTCCTTCCGTACCTCGGCTTGGTCAGGGTAACTCATCTGCTTATTTTCCAGAATTATTTTAAAGTATTCTACATAACCAAGATATTTCTTTTCTTTTAACTTTTCTTGCTTTTCTCCACGACAAATAAACATTGAAGGTTGTGTATTAATACAAGAAACAATTTATTGTTACGGAGGCGCAACCTATTCACCCAAATTAGATAGTGACGATAATGATGAAAAAGCAAAAACACATGCTGATCATTATGTACTTGATATTGGATCGATGAATCAAGTAGATGACTCAGCATTAGAAAATTGGCGACAATTGTCAGATAGTCCCATGGGTCCTAATGCTCACTTTGCAATTGCACCTTTATCTTCTGAAGGTTATTTAGTGCATGGTGGTTGGGGTCCTCATGATCAACATACCTATTTATTAAACCAAACGTGGATATTTCATACAAATTCAGAACGTTGGGAAACGATTGCGTCCAATGTTTCACGACTTGATCTTATGTGAGTTTCTTTTTATTTCATTTTTAACAATAAACATCTTAAAAATCAACCGTTCTAACTTTATTATTATCGCAATTGTTTTATGCCTACGTACATGTATACATTTACATATATAGTGCAAAAATGCCAAGTGTTTTGGGATCGAATGGTAGAATATGGATATGGGGTGGTGAAATGTAAGTTTTATAGTATCTCAAAACGATTTTTATTTTTGGACCTGAGATTCTCCATATTTTTGGACTGTTCCGAGAAAAAAAATGTAACACTTTTTCTGTATATTTTTTGACAAATTTAAAGAGATGAACTTGCCGATAGTGAAGATATTCCAGAACCTGAAATAATGCGATCATTTTATAGTCAACAAGTGTGTATCCTATCTTTCCCATATTCTATAAATTATCAGTAACAGCAATAATAAGAAACTAGTAATTTAATAGATATCATAATAATTTAGAGGGAATCCAACCAGCCAAGATTATTATTACAACAAAATATTCAGTTCCCCAGAGGGGCATATACCCGGGTAGGCCATTCAGCTGTATTGGCACGCGATGGACTAAATATATTTTATTTTGGTGGTATGAATGCAAAAACTGAAAACAGAGATATGGATGATGATCATGGCGGATTCAGAAATGCCCCAATGAACGATGTCCTTGTGTTTAACACAGTCAATAAAGCTTGGAGTAGACGAACAAGTACTGGTGATGTCGTCCCTTCCCCAAGAGCGTTTCACACCACAAACCTAGGTATGTTGTATCCTTCATTTTTTTCTATTACACTATAATACATAAATTCTATTTTTATAAGGCTGTTTTTTCTTGAGCTTCTATTTAGTTCTCCACATGCTTATACTGAATTCATGATTCATTTATTTTTATACGTATACATTTTTTAGTTCCAAATTCAGACAATATTTTACTGTATGGGGGAAGACAGTTTGGTACAGTTCTTCCGGTTAAAGATTATATTTATAGATTTAACACTGAATCAAATCAATGGACGGAAATTAACTTGTCACAGGCTGGTGCAGGTCCACGTTGGGGACATTCTGGTACAAGTAGAAAAAGAAAAAAGAGATTAAGCTCGATTTGGGAATATGACGAAACCCGGTAAAATAACAATTATTAAAATTAAAACTCACACCATTTTTATAGCTGTGTTACACAATGATCGATCTTTATTTATCTTATTTGGTGCCAACTCACAAGGTGCACCAACGAATGATTTCTATATACTCGATGTCAATGATATGAATTGGCAAGGACGATCTTCAGGTGATGATGGCAGTGGAACAAATGCTGGTAACGGTAATATCTATGGAAAGTCCTCATCCAATTTGGATGGAGGACAAATCGCGGGTATTGTCATTGGATGTTTAGCAGCAGCAGTAAGTGTATAAGAAAAAAGGAGGGGAATTATACAATACGTATATATATCCATGGTTAACTAAAATAATAAGATTTGACTATTGAAACTAAAACTATTTTAGGTAATCACTGGCTCTATTGTACTTTCATTGTATCGACGACGAAAAAGACAACAAGAACTTTATGAAACTTATGGAAATAATCCGCCTGATAACGAAGATGAAGCTATCTTTTCGAATTTAGGCGTGGTTGGAACGGTACCACCACCTGTTCCTCCCAAAAATAATTATATAACACGATTTTTTCAGAAGCCAGATGAACCTTCTGTTAATGATATTGTACCACAAGTAAAAGAAAACAAGCCAGATACAAGAGATTAAAAAAAAACAATAACATTACGTATATACACGCGCTTTATATTTGTATTTATTATCTATAATTGCTTTTATTATTATATGTACTTTATTTACATGATACAAGTTTTCATCTTGGAAACTGTATAATTATATATACTATCTACTACAATTGCTACTATTATTATTATTATTATTACCATTATTATTCCTGTTGCTGCTGTTCATAATAGTAACGTTGTTTGGTAATTTGGTATCTGTGCTGCTGTTTTGATGTTGGTGTTATTATATCCTGGCTAGTATTCCCAGATGATGAAGAGCCTAAACCAGCACGATGCGTTTGTGTCATCGGTGAAATAGGTGCTACGATACCCTCATTACCTACTTTTCCAAGTGTTTGACCGTGTTGCCATCCCATCTTTTGTAACATTGTATTACCAATACCTTGGACTGGTGTTTGTAGTGTATTTCGTTCTGTTGGTGGTGGTTGTAATTCATCTTCATCTTCAATATATTTCTGTGATTGTTTTTTCAAGTAATGTGGAGTGGTTGTTGATGCGTGAAGTCGTCTACGTCGTTCCGCAGCATCCACATATTTGGAACCATCTTTATTCTTTTTGTCTCCTGCATATGACTTTTTTAAACGTCGTAATTCTTGCATCCATTCTTGTTCTTTATGTTCTGTAGACTTGAAATCCATATTATATCCTAGCGTTTCTCCTTGATGTTGTTGGTCATCCTCTTTTCGAATTCCATCACTTAAATCCACAACCTTATATGGTCGATTTTCATCATTTACCAAACATTTCTCACAACAGTGAAGTTGATTTTCGTCTTTTTCTTCTTGCTGCTGTTGATAATGATAATGTACTTCAAATAAAGTGGATCCAATGATCAATTGATCCAAATGATTCAATTTGGAAGGAATACTGCTTGACTTTATACTTGATAATCGTTGTTTGTTGAGAAAGGTTCCATTCCTTGACCCTCTATCAATCACATGAAATATGTTGTCTTCACAGTCATAATAGATCTGACAATGATATTTGCTAACAGGTAATTCTGCTAATCGAAGTCGTCGGTCAAACCAAGATCGATCCCGTCCAACAGTTAAACCTTCTTTTGAATCAACAGTGACAATTTGACCAGGCGTTAATAATTTCGATTGAACAACAACTAAATACATAAAGACGGTTTCTTTTTCTTCGTCTTCTTCCATTTCGTTGTCATCCTCATTATTGGGTATTGGTGGTGGAGTTATTGGTACATAAAGTTGCAATGTGGTGTCAAAACGTGAATATTCTCCTGTAACGACATCGTACCATTGATCAGTTTGTTGATTATATAAGTAACGCGACGACTCGGTTTGATCTGTTGTAGTTGTTGCTGTTGCTGCTTGTGGTTGTTCGTCTGCTTCTACTTTCTTTTTTTGTGCATTTAAGTAGGCATCGAGTTCAGAAGCAAACCCATCGTCAGGGCTACTCATGCAAGCGGTGAAAGAATCTGTTTGTGGCCAAACAAAGTTAAGAAAGGGTAGTAGAAAAAAAAATTACGTTTAAGTTATCAAAAAATAAAACGGAAGATGAAACTAGTTTTTTTTTTTCTGTGTAATTTCTTCCTGATTGTTAAACAGAAAATAATGTCTGGTAAAGTATACCATAAACGTCAATTATATCACAGCAACCTAACTTATATACCCCTTTATTTACATTTGATATAGAAAAAGCTGTTCGAGTAGGTGTTGGATGTTTTGTCAAATACAAAGACTCCAATAACAATGTCAAAGTACTTATTGGTCAACGTAAAGGATCACATGGTGCTGGTCATTGGCAATTACCAGGAGGTCATTTAGAATTCAATGAATCATTTGAAGAATGTGCTCGACGTGAAGTATTGGAAGAAACCAATTTGGATATCAACAACATTGGGTTTTTAACGGCTACCAATGATATGATGAAAACAGAAGATAAACATTATGTCACTATCTTTATGCAAGCGACTTGTCAAGATCCAACCCAGTTACAGGTCATGGAACCTCATAAATTGAAAGGAGAGTGGTTATGGATTGATTTCAAGGATATTGGAAATTACACACCTTTGTTTATGCCTTTGACCAATTTATTGAAATCACCCCAATACAATATCATTTGTGATGCTTTAACTACCACAACACATATCTTATGATTTAACAATATTCATCGTTTACCCTGCTTCTTTTTCTTTGGACATACGTATCATTAATAAAGTTTTAGTCAAACTGGCTAATTACCTATAACACATATCTAAGTTATGCGTCACTTTAATTTTGTTTGAGGATAGTCTTACGTGTGCAATTTTATTTCTCGCCAAATTTGTACAAATACGTATGAAGACCTTCAGGCAACCCCGAACAGTGTGATTTTTTTTTTTTTTTTTGCCAACAAACAGGCTTCATCAAGTATACTACGTATACGATTATTATTTTTACTATGTAGTCGATTTTCCAAGACTAAGCTTTGTGAAATCAACGTTTGTTCATCAATTAATTTAATCTTTAAATAATTTATTTCAACATTACTTGTTGCGGATGATATTCCTTACGTACAATTAGTTTTGGAAGGTGGGAGCCAACTTGAATAGATGATATAAGAAAATATCGAACCTTAATTACTGCTCACTAGCGCCGACTTATTCGAACACTCTCCACGAAAAGGTAATAATACTCATTAAATAACTTTGTTGGTGTGATTTTTTTTTATTCCTCAACTCGATACTTTCCATATCTCATATAATAGAATTCTCAAAGTCAAGGCCATATAAATAAGCAATAAGTTAAGTATAGTATTTTGTAAGATTATTATTAAATCAAAAAAAAATGTTAATGCATGTATAAACACGTCTTTCATTTTATTGTTACTAATAAAACTAAAAATTGGACTAACAAACCTATTCTATCTTTAATAAGTACTTATTGCTTGTTTGTGAATGAGATTCGAATGAATTAATAGTTATGAGCAGCAATCATTGCTATATTTAATTACATTAGTTTTGGCTTAATTATTAATAGTATCACTCGCAAGTAGCAACTACGTATGTATGGAAATAAAGAAAAAGATGTATAATATACCTAATGAAGCCTGTTTAGCAAGAATAATTTCAGAAGTACGTAGAACTAATCTTGTTTGAACATATAGTAATTTTCCTTGAAACTGATACGTATATTTCATTAGGCTGCCTAGATAAAAAGGTGTTAGCTTATATAATGTAGTAATATTTTAAGACAATCTTGCTAGAGTAAGCTTAACTCTTAATTTCTAAATAAGATTTTAATATCGACAATCGATTACTGTAGCAAATTAATCAATAAATGATTATCATAACACAAAGATTCATTTATATCTAGAATATAGCTGTATAAGTGTATACGTACGTAGTGATAAATAAATTTAATCAACAACAGATCATTTCATAATATTTAATGATAGTGACCGTATACATGAAGAAGTGATGTAAATTTGGTGGAAAAGAGCTGAGATGACATTTAAGCAAATTAAAAGAATAAAAAGACTTATAACTTTAATAAATATATGAACAACAACACCGAGTGCTCGTTTATCAAATCGCTGGATATTCTACCAGAGATCTGAGGGATCCTACTCATTTAAAAAAGAAATTACTGTGTTATTATTTAATGTATTCCCTTTTCAAATACCTATTCTCTTGATTACTATCTAACCTCTCCATTTAATATAAATATATAATAATAAATATGTTAAAAAGTTGTCTGCTTAAAAATAAGGAACAGTTTAGTTTAGCTTTAAATGGCTCCTCAGTGTCACACCTGTATCATCCATATTTCCATCTTTTCTCGTAAAAAAAAAATCACACTGTTCGGGATTGCCTGAAGGTCTTCATATTTGTACAAATTTGGCGAGAAATAAAATTGCACACGTAAGACTATCCTCAAACAAAATTAAAGTGACGCATAACTTAGATATGTGTTATAGGTAATTAGCCAGTTTGACTAAAACTTTATTAATGATGCGTATGTCCAAAGAAAAAGAAGCAGGGTAAACGATGAATATTGTTAAATCATAAGATATGTGTTGTGGTAGTTAAAGCATCACAAATGATATTGTATTGGGGTGATTTCAATAAGTTGGTCAAAGGCATAAACAAAGGTGTGTAATTTCCAATATCCTTGAAATCAATCCATAACCACTCTCCTTTCAATTTATGAGGTTCCATGACCTGTAACTGGGTTGGATCTTGACAAGTCGCTTGCATAAAGATAGTGACATAATGTTTATCTTCTGTTTTCATCATATCATTGGCAGCCGTTAAAAATCCAATATTGTTGATATCCAAATTGGTTTCTTCCAATACTCCACGCCGAGGACATTCTTCAAATGATTCATTGAATTATAAATGACTTCCTATTAATTGCAAGATTAAAAAAGACTGAAGAAATTGTGGAAACTTAAAAAGAAAAACTAGACAATAGCTTACGTTGCTGTATCCATAAAAAAAAGTATTAACGTTGGTGACCCGCCAAACTGATATTTGATTCATCCCAATAAAACGGCCTTTTCTTCATCATTATATATAATATGTAAAATAAGAACATATATTGGTAGCTAAAAATAACATTCGAAAAGATAGTATGTATCTACTTATATACGAATGAAAGCAATTTCAACTCGATGGACTACCAGCTTCTAGGCAACAACGATATTAGTCATTACCACGTAAAAGGGGAGTTTGTCAAAGCAAGTATAGCGATCGAGTCATCAAAATCGATTACAAAGTCTTCATCTTTATATTGATCAGGCTGCATTGGGTGATGCATTTTTTTTTTCAAAAGAAGTAAAAAATAAAGTGGCACTTCCCTAAATAATCGGATGTATAAACGGAAATAATCACACATACATAATAGTTAGTTTTGTTCATATCATATACGGCAACATCTTTTCGGTACGTAATCATTTTTTACGACAACAAATCTCACTTTGTTACGTATTGATCTCTTAATAGTATTTCCGGTAATTTACAAATGACCAATCTTTTGTATCATTTATAGAAACGGATTCACGTCTTTTTGATTTGGTATTTTTTTTTCGTTCATACGTATCGCAGAAAGTGGTAAAATTATGGAAAAGAAAGGTGAATATGAATCCACAGAACTTGGTGGGTTTTGAGGGTAGTATTATATAAATGATCTATAGGAAAGGCATGATATTCTTCTCTTATTTATATACAGACACCTTGTTGCCATATTTATGATATTGAATTTTAATGTCAAAGGTTTCATTTCACCTCAACAAAATACGATTAAATCTGGCCACCATAAGCCTTGGTTTCGAAAGTGAGCCAAAATTGGATTAGCTGACAAAAATGAGCCATCCAATTTTTTATTGGGCTGCAGAAAATAAATATGAACTATCATGTATTATTTATTATGTCCATGAAAAACGGGTTTGCCTCATAATCCAACCTGATAGAATCAGGATAGCGTAAAAAGTTGACGCAATGAAAATGTTGAGCTGATTGTGGTCATTTGTGCGGGTTTTGCTGACATGTTACTTAGTAATTCTATTGGTATAATGTATAATGAAGATGGAAATAATGGAACTAAAGGCTTACGAACTGAAGATTGTTGGTACACGGATGAAGATGATATTTGCACGT
>JAEPRB010000321.1:8705-39040 GCA_016758965.1 Circinella minor
GGTTTTCAACACCATACATATTTTTTAAAAGGTTTCTACCAATGGATCATATTGTTGATCATGTTATTCCATCCATCAATGCTAATGCAGTTGTTCGGTGTATTGAAAAATGGCACCCACTGACGAAGGCTGAATACTTTTTATGGATTGCACTTTGGACTTATATGGCATGGCTTCCTTGTAGTGATAGAGGTTTTTATTGGAGAACAAAGCCAACAATTCTAGTCCCATCCCCGTACAATTTCGGTCAATGGATGTCGCGCCGTCGTTTTGATGCTATTCTGGCAGCTCATACTCTTGAGCATCCTGCCACTATAGCTGCTGGAGTAACAAGCGACCCTCTAGTTCCAATTCGTGGTTTTGTTGAAGTATACAATGAAAATCTTTTGAATGCAATGGTTCCTGGACGAGTGTTGACAATTGATGAGACGATGAACCAATGGGTTGGGAAGGTATCGCGAATGCCTAATGTGAAGAAGATTATTTCGAAACCACATCCTGTTGGTCAAGAATTTAAAACAGTTGCTGATTCTTCGACTAACATTATTATTCGTCTTGATATCAGTGAAAAGAACTTTCAAGTGAAAAAGTTTGGTGATCAAGGTGCTGTGATTTCTACCGTCTTGCGTCTGTCTGAACCTTGGTTTGCCACTGGAAGAACAATTCTTGCAGATTCCTGGTTCGGATCCCCTAGTTGTGCTGCTGTTCTTCATCAATATGGTCTATACAGTATCATGGCAATGAAGAAGAGAAGCCATTGGCCACGTCTCGTTCCCCGTGATCTTCACATGAAGTTAGAAGGAGAACCTGTTGGAACATCGATTTCTCTGGTCAGTATTGTCAAGGACGTACCTATGTCAATTTGTATCTTGCGTGATAGGAAGATGCAATGTCTTGTTAGTACTTGTGGTAGAACAACACAAGGATCAGAGGTTACTCATGTAATCAAGGAAGGAAACAGAAGTCGCTTTGCGACATTTCATCGTCCTGCTGTTTTTGATGATTATGGTGCTGGCAAAGGAGTCATGGATATCAATAATAACAACCGCGATAATATGGCTTCATATCATGATGTCATGCGGACACACTCCTGGGAAGTTAGAGCGTTTTCTTTCTTTTTGGCACTGGCTGAGGCAAATGCGTACCTTGCATGGCGTTCTTTTGGTCCAGTTGAACAGAGAAGTATTACCCACTTTTCTTTTCGTGAACAGTTGTGCACTGATATGATTAACGAATACTTGTATGCAGTTAATATTGTTGAAGATGATGAAGAAGATGTTGATTCATATAGAAATAACACGCGGCATGACCTAGAATCAATTGGAAAAGGGTTTCTAAAAGATAGAACCCCTTATTCACGACAATGGAAATGTCAAATCTGCAAAAAAAAAACTACACTCAGATGCAGCTGTACCCCGACAAAGGGTCTGTGTAAATCCAACTGCTACCGACTGCACCTTGTAGGTAAGCAATAATAGTAGAAACAACAACAGTAAAAAAAAATAAATAGAACAATTTTTATGATGTTATTCTTTTATTATTTTAAGTCTGGTTGACTTTTTTTGTTGTTGTTGGAGAAATAATTACTCCCAAAGTAGAGACTAGATCTAGTCTCTCGATTTTTCACTATTTACCAACCAATTTCAATTTGTTATATATAACAACACAGTATATCCTGGAACTTATAAATGATAAAATACATTTTTCATAACCTAAACTATATTCTATACAACTTTTATAATGTGTGGTCAATTATTTGGCTAGATATATTCATTCAAAGTAGAGACTAGATCTAGTGTCGGGGGTGCAAAGATACTCATTAATAAACAATTATATTGTAATATACGATAACATTACTAGTGCTCACTATAAAAATACATAAGCATCTGTTGTAATTGCTGAATAAGTATATCTACTTATAGATTTAATATAAAAGCTTCCACCCCGGCTACAGTATAAAGGATTTATTTCAGGAAAATTTAATAAGATTAACATGAATGTTGTAATGGTTTTAATAGAGTTGTTTTTTTTTAAAAAAAAAAATAAGTGATCATATCTATATAGGAGACAATTAATTCTTGCTACTCCATTTATCCAAGCCTAATGGTCCGGCGTTCAGTTTCTATTATATGACTTCAACCCAATGAGTGTATTTCCTAATTTTCGATAACTATAGTTTTTACAATGGAATCTGTCAGTATTTGTTCCTTTTTGTGCCATTACTTGGTTCTATCAAACTAATTTTTGCTCCAACTTACTACCCGCTATTAATATTCAACACATTTGATTTCAAGGTAATGAATGTCGTTTATAATTTTTGCAATGATTTCTTTTAGTGTCTGTTCTTTTCTGAAGCATTTAAACCGGCATTAACTTCACTCCCTTATTTTTTTAACTTACCTTCTATTAACATTCAACACATTTGGTTTCAAGGTAATGAATGTCATTTATAATTTTTACAATGATTTCTTTTAGTGTCTGTTCTTTTCTGAAACATTTAAACCGGCATTAACTTCACTCCCTTATTTTTTTTAACTTACGAGCTATTAATATTCAACAAATGTGGTTTTAAAGTAAAGGATGTTATTTATAATGTTTACAATGAATTCTGTTGGTATTTGTTCTTTTCTTGTATCATCATAGCAAAGGTTAACTCCATTTTCTTATTTTTTAACTTACCTTCTATTAACATTCAACACATTTGGTTTCAAGGTAATGAATGTCATTTATAATTTTTACAATGATTTCTTTTAGTGTCTGTTCTTTTCTGAAACATTTAAACCGGCATTAACTCCACTCCCTTATTTTTTTTTTTTTAACTTACGAGCTATTAATATTCAACAAATGTGGTTTTAAAGTAAAGAATGTTATTTATAATTTTTACAATGAATTCTGTTAGTATTTGTTCTTTTCTTGTATCATCATAGCAATGGTCAACTCCACTCCCTTATTTGTTTTTTCTTTAACTTACTGCCTATTTATAAACCAGACGTTTAGTTTGAAAGTAAAGGATGTCATTTATGATGTTTACCATGAATTTTGTTGGTATTTGTTAGTATTTGTTCTTTTTTGTTCTATCGTAGCAAAGGTTAACTCCACCTTCTTATTTTTTGACTTACCACCTATTAATAAACGAGACATTTAGTTTGAAAGTAATGGATGTCATTTATGGTGTTTACCATTAATTTTGTTAGTATTTGTTCTTTTTTGTTCCATCGTAGCAAAGGTTAACTCCACTTTCTTATTTTTTGACTTACTAGCTATTAATAAACAAGACATTTAGTTTGAAAGTAAAGGATATCATTTATGATGTTTACCATGAATTTTGTTAGTATTTGTTCTTTTTTGTTCCATCGTAGCAAAGGTTAACTCCACTTTCTTATTTTTTGACTTACCGCCTATTAATAAACAAGACATTTAGTTTGAAAGTAAAGGATGACATTTATGATGTTTATCATGAATTCTGTTAGTATTTGTTCTTTTTTTGTGCTATCACTTAGTCCTATGAAAGTAATTTTTGTCTTAACTTACAAGCTGATAACAATTGATATGTTTGATTTAAAAGTAACGGATGACCATTTATATTTTTTACAATGAAATTAGTTAGTATTTATTCTTTCTTGAGCCATTATAAAAAACATGAACTCCACTACTTACTGACTATTAATAATTCACACATTAGATTTCAAAGTAACGGATGACCATTTATAATTTTTGCAATGAATTCTGTTAGTATCTGTTCTTTTTTGTGCCATTATAAAAAACAGTTAACTCCACTACTTACCGACTATTAATAATTCACACATTAGATTTCAAAGTAGTAGATGTCATTTATTATTTTTGCAATGAATTCTGTTAGTATCTGTTCTTTTTTGTGCCATTATAAAAAACAGTTAACTCCACCCTCTTATTTTTTGACTTACCGTCTATTAATAGTCCACACATTTGATTTTTAAGAAAATGGATGTCATTTGTAATGTTTACAATGAATTCTGTTAGTACTTGTTCTTTTTTTGTCACTATTTAGAAAATATCAAATAGACTACTTACCTTCTATTAATATACGTATTCAACATATTAGGAAATAATAGATGTCAGTAATAATTTTTACAATGAATTATATTAGTATTTGTTCTTTTTTGTTCCATCGTAGCAAAGGTTAACTCCACTTTCTTATTTTTTGACTTACGAACTATTAATAAACAAGACATTTAGTTTGAAAGTAAAGGATATCATTTATAATGTTTACCATGAATTTTGTTAGTATTTGTTCTTTTTTGTTCCATTGTAGCAAAGATTAACTCCACTTTCTTATTTTTTGACTTACAGCCTATTAATAAACAAGACATTTAGTTTGAAAGTAAAGGATGACATTTATGATGTTTATCATGAATTCTGTTAGTATTTGTTTCTTTTATTGTGCCATCATAGCGAAAACTAATTCCATTTTCTTATTTTTTAACTTACATTCTATTAATAATTCATATATTTGGTTTAAAAGTATTGGATATCATTTATAATTTTTACAATGAAATTAGTTAGTATACGTTTTTTTTTGTGCCAGGATAACAAAGGTTAACTCCACTACTTACTGCCTATTAATAAGCCAAACATTAGGTTTCAAAGTAACGGATGACCATTTATAATTTTTACAATGAACTCTATTAGTATTATTTGTTCTTTTTCTGCCATTATCAAAAATGTTAACTTTACTACTTACCCACTATTGATACGTAATCCACACATTAGTTTTCAAAGTAATGGATGTGATTTATTTTTTTAACAATGAATGCTTTTAGTATTTGTTATTTGTTGTGCCATCAAAAAAACCGTTACCCAGACTATCTTATTCTTTAACTTACTGGCTATAAGTAATTTAAACATTTGATTTTGAAGGGTTTGAAATTATTTATAATTTTTAAAATGATTTCTGTTAGTATTTGTTCTTCTTGGTGCCATTCAAAAAAGAGTTAAATTTACTCTCTTATTTTTTAATTTACCATCTATTAATATTCAACACATCAGGTTTCAAAGTAATGGATGTCATTGATAATTTTTTCAATGAATTTTTTTAGTATTTGTTCTTTGTTATGCTATTAAAAAATCTGATAACTACACTCTCTTATTCTGTAACTTACCCACTATTAGTAGTCCAAATATTTGGTTGTAAAGGAATTGATAGCATTTATAATTTTTACAATGAGTTCTGTTAGTGGCATTATAAGAAACGATTGACTTTGCCCCCTTGTTTTTTTTAACTTACAATCTATTAATATTCAACACATTTGGTTTCAAGGTAATGAATGTCATTTATAATTTTGATAATGAATTATATTAGTATTGGAGGTTCGTTTTTTGTGCTATCATCATACCAAAAATGAAATTTACACTCTCTTATTTTTGTTAACTTACGAGCTATTAGTAATTCAGACATTTCGTTTTAAAGGAATGGATTCCATTTATTATTGTACAATGAATTCTGTTAGAATTTTCTTTCTTTTTGTGCTATTATAAAAACAAATAGCTGCACGCTCTTATTCTGTAACTTACCAGCTATTAATATTCAACGCATGTGGTTTTAAAGTAATGGATGTCATTTATAATTTTTACAATGAATTTTGTTAGTATTTGATCTTTTTGTGCGACTATAAGAAATGTTAACTCCATTACGTACCGGCTATTAATAATCCACACATCAGATTTCAAAGTAATGGATATCATTGATAATGTTTCCAATGAATTATTTTAGTATTTGTTCTTTGTTGAGCTATTAAAAAAGCTGATAATTACACTCTCTTATTCTTTAACTTACCAACTATTAGTAATCCAAACATTTGGTTGTAAAGGAATTAATAGCATTTATAATTTTTACAATGCGTTCTGTTAGTGACATTATAAGAAACGATTGACTTTGCCCCCTTGTTTTTTAACTTACTTTCTATTAATGTTCAACACATTTGGTTTCAAGGTAATGAATGTCATTTAATGAATTCTGTTAGTATGGGAGGTTCGTTTTTGTGCCATCATCATACCAAAAATTAACTCCACCCTCTTATTTTTTTAACTTACTGACTATCAACATTCAAAAAATATGGTTTCAAAGTAATGAATGTCATTTATGATTTTTACAAAGAAATTAGTTAGTATTTATTCCTTCTTGAGCCATTCTAAAAATGCATGAACTCCACTACTTACTGACTATTAATGATTCACACATTGGGTTTTAAAGCAATGGATGTCATTTATCATTTTTACATTGAATTCTGTGAGTATATTTTCCTTTTTATTCGAATAAAATAAAATGTTAACTCCCCACCCTTATTTTGTAACTTACGTTCTATCAATACGTAACCGACACGTTTGGTGTTTAAGTAATGGATATCATTTATAATTTGTACAACAAATCCTGTTAGTATTTGTTCCTTTTATTCTAATAAAAAAAAACGTTAACTTCACTCCCTTATTTTGTAACTTACCGTCTATTAGTCATCGACACATTTGGTTTTATGTAATGGATATTATTTATAATTTGTACAACGAATCCTGTTAGTATTTGTTCTCTTTTCTGCCATTATAAAAACCGTCAACTCTACTCATTTATTTTGTAGTTTACCATTGCTTATAGGACCACCATTAGCACTATCAGAAGGTTCACCGCTATCAGTTGATTGCTGTTGAGCAATAGCAGAGTATACTGCGGAAAGAACCAAAAGATAGGCAAATAAAATAGTAGTAGTATATTTCATGATAATGTTTTATTACTGAATGAAGAAAGATGTAGTTAAATGGATTATAGAAAAATCTCATTTTATACAGTGCTCGTATCTCCTTTTTTTTTTGTTCATTCATATTCATAAATCTACTATTTACTAGGAAGAATGACAAGAATCCAGGGGCTAATGAATTATCTTTTGGTTTGCAACATTAATTCAAGCTACATATTCTTAGTTTTTGCTTTACGCCCAGTGCCATGTTAATAGGAGTTTTTTAATCTGGATAACATTATGTCCTCTATGATTTATTTTAATGATTATCTTCGTAGAATATCACTAACTGCAATGCAGTCATGAAGTCCCATTTTTTTCTACCTCCCGTTACTACACTAACTTAATTTTGCTTCATTTGGGGAAGGTTTAGTCACCGCCAGATATTCGTTTATCATACGTACGTACTCTTATGTAATTTTTAATTAAATTATCGCAAGGAGAGGACCATACCCCTAGAGATGCAAGTAAATTCAGCTATCCATTAATAAGATAAATTGTGATCGACTTCTTGCCTCCTTTGGCAACTCTAAGGTTTTTTCTCTGCAATTTCTAAACACGTAATCCAGGACAGTGTTAAACAGTAGATCACAATTTATCCAAGATATAGATGACCCCATCTAGCAACAGAAGAGATGTAGTTTCATCCATGATATGAATTTTATGATAGCAGTAGTGTAACCCTTACATAAACATCTTTTCTTATTTTCTATTTTTATACACGAATATTCTGAATATTTATATATTCCTATAAGAATAGTGTCATTTCTATTGCCTTTTTTACGAATCAACCGATTGTACAACAACTTAATATAAATATTCCCCCAATTAATTAATTAAACAATCACACGTAATAGCTGCGTAACATTAGAAAGTTACTGCGGAACAATTGTAAAAGACATACAAATCCCAACTTTTTAAACCAATTAAATATCATCAATCAAAGAGATATCAATTTTTTATTTTAAAATTATTTTCTATCTATCATTCAACACCGTATATTGAGTTGTTTTATTTTATTCAAGAGATTATCTTAAAATCCTTATCTTACTTATTTTATATATTTATTTGTTGACTACATATTAAACGTAGTGTTTGAATTTAATAACAACTGAATTCACATTATAAAGACTCAATATATACAGATATAATATCTCTGTACTAGATTTGATTATATTAAAATCATTATCGCTTAACATATATTATCTCAAAAGAACTTGAGTTATCTTAATAAACAATTACGTTGTAATATACGATAATATTACTGGTGTTCACTATAAAAGTACATAGGCATCCGTAGTAGCTGAATAAATATATCTACTTATAAGTTTAATATAAAAACATCCACACCGGCTACAGCAGCATATTTTTCTTTGTAAATATTATTAGTATTCAGAAGCATTCTCATATGATGTATTACAGCTCTTATTATTTTGATATTCTGCACTACAGAAAAAAAATATTCCAAAAATATTCGAGTATATTCAATTTTATATTCGAAAATTATTCGAAAAATTTATCAATATTGCGAAAATATTCATTTTTGTATTGTCATATTTATTTATATATTTAAAATTTATTACAGAATTTTTTACGTAAAACATGAAAAAGAAGGGATTTGGGTAATTTTGCAGCAGTATGTAGTCGGACAACACTGGAAAAAATCCGCACACTTGGTCGGATTTACGTACCGAACATTACTAACTATAAAAGGTCCTTTGCGGTACTGCTTGCAGTATTTTTCAGTAATGATTTCTATAGAATTATATATTACACTTGTTTTTGTATTATAGTATTATTCCAGTATGTTTTTTTTAAAAATCATGAAATCATAAATTTATGAATAGTATACTGTACATTTAATAAATCAAGAGCTAATACTGTATTAAATATTTATCTTGTAAGTTTTGACCTTTATCACTTCAGCAAATACATTATATTATAAAATTACTTTTTTGAAAATACCATTTATACCCATATAGAGGGTTACGTAATCATTACCTATAAATATATATGTAAACTATAAATTCTTTATAATCATTAGATGATTACAAAAAAAATAGGTTTATAAAATATATGAAAATTAAAAAACAAGCCAAAAAAAAAAAAAAAAAATAACAATTAGGGGTCTGGTGAACAATTACTTGCTTGTGAACGTTTGGAGGCTGGATAATGAGATTTAGAGATGATAGTTGATGTGTATGATCAGACCATCATGTGTTGTTAAACAACAACAAGCATTTCCTTAGACCAAAATAACTTAAAAATATTATAAAATTGTATAGTTAGACATGAGAATAAAAATATGAAATATGTTTTGCTTTATCTTAATGTCAGCGAAAAAAAATAAGTATAAAAATGAGTTATGATGCTATAAAAAAATTATTAATCTTCTTTTTCGCTCGGTCAGCGCTGCAAAATATGGACTCCAATTCAATTACCCAAAATAAACAATTTATTGCTATGCAACAAAGATTACTTCGATTAGAACAGATAGTAGCACAAACAAGCACTCAACCTTCCACAGAGCCCTATCATCCCCTAATAATAATATGGTGGATGATGATGAAGAAGAGAACAGCCTGTCATCTCTTCACTCATTACCAGTTCGACCCTCCCCCTCCTGGTCCCTGTCACCCTTTTTGACTGAAATTCTTTCTTTGGATTCTTTATTGTTTCTAACTACAATGGTTACTGATGATGAGTGTCGCAAGACAATTGATCAATACCCGAATATTGACAATCTTCAAAATCAACCGCCGGATACAAATCCTCGACAAGCAGTTGATAGAAGTTGTTTTTTCTTTTTTTCTTTATCATATATGTAAACTACTGCAAGAATAGTACTGCAAAAATCATATAGTACCGCAAAGCACCTTTATTTTATAGTTAGTAATACGCGATAAAATTCAGTAAATTGTGCGGAAAATCAACAGTGTTATCCGATTACTACTGCAAAAAAAGTTACTGCATTTACAGTACTGCAAAATTACCCAAGTCCTTCCTCCTGCACGAAATCCCTACCTCTCCTAAATTAGCATTTAGCAACTTCTTTCCACTTTCTTTTTATTCATTTTTATTACTTTCCAGTCACACCAAAACTTTTTCTCTCATCTGTTTTTATTTTCTACCCCTTATTATATTTATATACATGTGTACATCTGAACTTAATCTTAACGAACTGCAAGGAAGCGACCATAGGCCTAATAATAGGCAAAGGTTTATTAATCTTCCATCTTAATAAGCTTAAATTTTAAAACTATTGGATGAAAACGGGTCCAGATTTAGGAAAAGTCGAACTTTGTTCCAGGTAAGATCGGGTACAATTTCGAGTAAAAACGAATCAATGGTACGAGTACGTAAGGATAAATCTTAATGGATAAAGCTAAAAAATATTATCGGTTGGAAAACTTTTGGTATTTATTTATTAAAAGAAAAATAATTATGATAGTGATAATAATAATAATAATTAGATGCTATCATGAAAATATTTAAAAAAAAAAATTAAGGTAGGAGAGAAGGGTATGTAAACATTATAACCTAACTATCGAGAACATTTACATTGACATTTTGTACTACTAATACAATTACCAGTACATCGTACTTTATTAAGAAATAATTGTTCACAAATTTTAGCACATAATACACTTATACATATGCGGCCTGGAATACCTTTAGTAATATCAAAATTAATTACAGTAATAACATTAGAAAAATAAAGATAGACTTGTTCAATATTTCTTTATAATCATTAAAATTCAATTCATATAGTCTTTACCATTATAAAAAACGGTAACTCTATTTCCTCTATTTTGTAGCTTACCATTGTTTTCGGAACTACTAGTAGTACCATCAGAAGGTTCGCCGCTATCAGCTGATTGTTGTTAGACAATACCAGAGTATGCTGCGGAAAGGACGAAAAGACAGGCAAATAAAATAGTGGTAGAATATTTCATGATGATGTCTTATTGCCGAATAAAGAAAGATGTAGATGACTTGATAGTAAAAAAAAGTTTTCTCTTTATACGTATATGGTCCTCTTATCTCCTTTTTTTTTTGTTTTTCGTCTGTGTTCATAAATCTACTATGTGCTTACTAGGAGAAACAAAAATGCAGGGACGAGTTGAGTATTTTACGAAATCCGATTATCTTTTATTTTGTAACGTTAATGCAAGCTCTTCTTAGTTTTTGATTTACGCCCACTACTATGTTAATAGAACTATTCAGGAAAATTCAGGTCTGTGAGTAACATTACATATGTTCTCTATGATTTATGCCAATGTGTGTTATCATCATTACTTCTAAAACCATTTGTTTATTTTTCTTTTTATCTTTGTAGAATATCACTAACTAGCTGTAATGAAGTCGTCTAATCCCCCCCCCTTTTTTTTTTGAGAATTACTACGGGCGTAGCAAAAGTCCGACTAGGGGCGTAGCATGGAGGGGTCATGTTAGTGTCGCTATTGTACGCTACTCCCCTAGTCTGACTTTGATCTTTGATCTATTAAAACCATCCTCACTTGGACAATTACTTTTGCTATAAGTTTACATTAATTTACAGAAAATGGGCCACTAATGTTAGTTATACCCTGTAAGGGTAGAATTAATAATAAAATAGCAATTGAAAAAGAAGGAAACAATAAAGACCAAAAATAACAGTGAGGTAATAAAAATGAAAATGAATCTCTGGATGGGTGTAGCTCTGATGATAACACTGGTAAATAACAAAGGATACTCTACATGTAATTAAACTATAATTCAGTAAGCAATTAATCAAGATAGTATATGTATAACTCATTCATCCAAAAAAAAAATAGTTGCTTCAGACATTGTACCAATATTATCCAAATAATACAGCTTATCCAACAAATACTTGCTCCAGAATGTTGGATTCAACTTATTCAGGCAGATAATAACAAGACTTAGTATAAAGACGCAGTAACAGTCCTGTATGGCATTCAAACGTCTGGCTCAAATGTTTACCAGAAAATACTGTACAAGACGAACTTGATATATATATATATATGTACAAACTATTTCGAGAATCTATTATCTTATTTTTCATCTCTCTAAATAATCGTATTAAATGACCTACGTACTACATGTTCATCTATAAAATAAACTGATATAAATTTTTGTATTATATACAGTATTTATAAAAATGGCAAAGAGAACATCATCTAAAACCATCTTCATTAAGCATTATATTATAAGAAATACAAACCAACAATGAAAAAGATAGAAGCAGTTGTCCAAGTGAGAATGGTTTTAATGGATCAAAGATCAAAGTCAGCCAAATATTCTTTTACTCTTATATAATTCGTAAGTAAAGTATCGCAAGGAAGAGACCATACACGTAGAGAGGTGCAGCTCAGTTCAGCCCTCCATTAAGTAAGATCAATTGTGATCTGTTTTCTTGTCTCCTTTGACAACTCTGGGTCTTTTTTTCCTCTACAATTTCTGAAAACGTACTCCGGGACAATAATGAATACTAGATTACAATTTATCCAAGATAGATATAACCCCATTTTAACGACAGAAGAGATGTATTATTTTCATCCATGCCATGAACTTTTAGCAATACATTTTTCGTTTTTTAAAATATTATTAGTATTTGCAAGCCATTCTCATATGATCTATTACAACTCGAATCAATTTTGACATTTTTTATGAGGTTAATTCAGGAATATCAGTAATATTAATATCTTTAGATTTTGTACGTATTGCGAATGGCTGAAGGCGCGCCAATTCTAAAATAGTACGTATTTTAGCAAGCTTTGTCTATCCCCCATCTTTACGTATCTAAAAAATTCACAATTGTAATAACAATTATTGACGGTACGTTTAGCATTTTCTGTCAATTGAACATGATAGCTACTTTATATTTATACCCATAAAATATAATTAAAAAATTGCTGAAGCAAAAAAAAAAAAAAAAAAAAAAAAAAAATACGAAATGATAGACCTATAAAAAATTGGAACTATACAAAGAAACCAATAACAAAGGGACAAAACAGTAAACTAGCATAAATCAAAAGTGGTACTAAACATGAGCATATATTAATGATACGTAATGGACTATGTTTGTGTCATAAAAAAAAAGGAATTACAGGAAAAAGATATATAAATTAAAGGTTGTTGGGATTATAATACGTAGCTGCTGAAAAAAAAAAAGGATTATCATGGGATAAAGGAATGGTTTGTATAATAAAGATTACGAGGTAACAAAGTTTCATATAGATAGAAGGGATTGTGCCATAGCATAACAAAAGACAAAATAATACATAAAAGTTGAATTAACACATTAACAATAAAAGAAAAAAATGCGTAGCTTTTAAAAGTCTTTCTTAAAAGACATAATCTTTGTCTTGTTGTAGCTCATGATAGACTCTAGAGACAAAATTTTGACTTCTCTCAAACAAGAATTCTATTCCATCTTCCTATGACATGAAATAGTGTTGTGATTCTGTTGAATAAGTCAATCACAAGATTCAGGCACAAGTAACACTTTGCATGAAAGAGAGGGAGCGACATAGTTTTTTAAATGCGATTTTTCTTCGTTAGAATGAACTCTTATTACAGCATCTTGAGAATGACAGAATGCTGATTTACCCATTGGCCACCGTCTACGTAATAGCAAACTTATATTTAGTATATACTACAACACCTGTTATTAGTATATGTGTAATATTTTCATTACATAAATTATTCTTAAAATGTCATTACCGAACCCATTCAAAAATAAAGATAAAATCTTTTACTATAGAAAGTAATTTTTACTATAAATTGATCCATCGAATAAATAAATAAATAAAAAAGATAATATAACTTGTATCTTTCAATAGACTTTCATAGTTTTTTTATTTATTTATTTATAAATCTTCTATTTGAAGACGATATATGTAAATTGTTAAAGAAAATACAGTTTAAATTTAGGACACGCTTCGTGTAGTAAAATTGAGAAAGAATAACCATAAATAAAATAGTTAATGAAGGATGATGCCATGCTACTATTAATAATACACCCGTTCAAAATTGACGCGCCCGTAGTCATTCCCTAAAAATATAGCATCCACAAGAGAGATGATCCGAATTCGTTTCTACAATAATACTGAAATACATATACCAATATTATTCATATTTCAACACCGTGATTCTCCTTTCTATTGAGCTAAAAATTGAGATAGTATTTCTTCTTCTCATCAACACGCTGTTCAACATTATTATGATACAATTTGTGTTTGAAGCTTGAAATGCAATACAAAAGAAACAATTTAATGTTATGCGACATCATTTTTCACGAATTATCTTTTAAAGAAAATTGGTTTTTTTTTTAAAAAAAGTTTTATCGACAACTTGCAATAAAATAATACTTTTCTACAAATCATCGTTTGAGGCATATTTGTTTTTCTAATTGGAAAAGAAAAATATGTTTGATGAATAGTATGTGTGATATTAAATAATTCTACCATAATAAGTACTGGTATTGATAAATTATATATATATAAGTGATATTTTACTAGTTGACCTGTTGTACGTGATGTACATACCAACCAGATACTTATTATATGAACTTAACTGCTCTTCTCATCTATGTTACAGAAAATAATTTAGTTAGCTCTTGGGTCCCCGCATCAGGAATCATGGTAGAAAGTTGATACTGTGATATCTTTTCTGTGCATTGTTTCAAGAATAAAGAAAGTGATTTATTTATGTCCATTTCTTTTTGAAAGAAAGAATAACGTCAAAATCAACGTTGATAATCACTTCTTGAAGAAATATTTACTTTTTAGAAAGAACATTAAAAAGGAGATGGAAAAAATAAAAAGTTTATTTTGGTAGGTTTGGGTTTAGACCTTTCGGTGTTATGTGACGGTCAGCGCTGAAAAAAAAAAAATTAAAACAATTATTATTATGATTATTATTATTACACAGGGTAAAAAAAAAAAGGGGAGGGTGGGGAGTATAGATGAAAAAAAAAAAAAGTTCGCGTCTCATTTTTTTTTTTTTCGCTCTTCTTCACCAACCAAAAAAAAAAAAAAGACCCTTTTTTTTTTTGACATTTTTCGTCTTTTCATCCTCTTTTTTTTTTCTGTCACATTTCACGCGTCTCTCTCCTCCACACTAGGTTTCCGTGTCATTTCTTCTCTTTTTTTTTTTTTTACTTCTTCATTCTTCTTCAAGTCATTTAATACACGACCCCCCCAACTCTCTCTTAACACGTAAATATTATTGTTATTTTTTTGAGGGAAAAAGAACAACGTGTTTCAATACGTGAAAATAAAAATAATAAAAAATAAAAGCTAACAAAAACGTTTTTTTTTTTTATTATATACGTTTATTACTGCCCGTTTGTTTTTTTTTAACATCATATAGTTTATAACCTTTTTATTCCATGTAAGATATATATTTCTATTTTTATATATATAAAAAAAAACAAAATAAACTCGAATAAAACAATAAACTAAATAAAACTTTTTTTTTCAATAGATCATGTCTCAACCATCA
Organism: Circinella minor; assembly: GCA_016758965.1. Classification (NCBI taxonomy): domain Eukaryota; kingdom Fungi; phylum Mucoromycota; class Mucoromycetes; order Mucorales; family Lichtheimiaceae; genus Circinella; species Circinella minor. Next base: position 23,978 of record JAEPRB010000321.1, read on the forward strand.
AACGGAAGTGCTGAACATTTCGATGATCCCAACACTACAACTACTACAACAAATAATACCACAACAGTAACTGAAAATGGTGATAATGGTGATGTTGAACCAACTGGTGATGAACAACTCACTTTACGTGCTTTAGTTACAACTAAAGAAGCTGGTGTTATTATTGGCAAAGGTAAGAAAGAGAAATTAGAGCTTGGTGGAGAACTGGGGGGGAACGAGGATGAAATATTATGTTTATTGGGGGATACACTTTTTTTTTTTTTTTTTTTTGATATATATATATATATTTTGATTTAATTGACATTTTTTTTTTTTTCAAAACTTTTTTTTTTAGCTGGAAAGAATGTGGCGGAGCTCCGTGATTCTACTGGTGTCAAAGCTGGTGTTTCCAAGGTGATCCAAGGAGTTCATGACCGTGTTTTAACTGTCAGTGGTTCTCTTGAAGGTGTTGCTAAGGTAATAATAATAATAATAATAAAAATTCTCACGTGCAAAATAAAATAATAATATAGATATTTTTCTCACTCTCTTTTTTTAATTTTTAGGCCTATTCTTTAATTGCTCAAACACTTTTAGATAATCCTATTTCACCTGCTACACCTCCTACTTCCCCTATTTCTCCTTCATCAAGTAATAATAACAATGGCGGTGTCATGGCTACCATTCGTCTTTTGATTTCTCATAATTTAATGGGTACTGTCATTGGTCGTCAAGGTGCCAAGATTAAACATATTCAAGATACTTCAGGTGTTCGTATGATTGCATCCAAAACTTTACTTCCTCAAAGTACTGAACGTGTCGTTGAAGTGAGAGGCACTGTGGAAGGTGTTCATTTGGCTATTTTGGAAATTGGTCAATGTCTTATTGATGATAAGGAACGTGCTTATGGTACCATTTTGTATAATCCTACTAAAGTCGATACTGTCAATCAACAACAAAATAATAACAATCACAACAACAATAACAATAATATTAATAATCAACAATCTCAATCCCGTCGTACTTCTATTACTCGTACTGGTAATGGTACGGATTTTTCGAATGATTATCAACAACCTAATAATCGTCGTACTTCAGTCTCTTCACAAAATTTCCTTAATAACCCTAATGTCCGTACTCAACATATTTCCATTCCAAGCGATATGGTTGGCTGTATCATTGGTAAAGTATCATTTAAATTAGGAGGGAGAAAAAAAAAAGAAAAGAAAAAAATCGAGAAGATGTAGGGTGTGAGAGAGAGAATAGAAAAACAAATGGCAGAGAAAAAAAAAAACTGATTTGGATTTTTATTTATTACTGTTTTTTTTTTAGGTCGAGGTGGTTCTAAGATTACAGAAATTCGTCGTTTGTCTGGTTCGAGAATTTCTATTGCAAAAGTTCCTCATGATGAATCTGGAGAACGTATGTTTACAATTCAAGGTACTCCTGAAGCAAATGAACGTGCTTTGTATTTACTTTATGGTCAACTTGAACATGAAAAAGAACGTCGTCTTCGAGGAGCCATGCAAGAAGAAGATATTCTTGAAGAAGAGTAAAAAAAATAAAATAAAATAAAAAAGAATAACAACAAAAATGCCAATAAAGGACCTTCAAAAAATGAATAAACAAGTGTGTGTGTGTGTGTACTTTTTTTTTTATCCCCTTCCCCCCCCTCCCCTTCCCTTTTTTTTTCATATAAAAAAAATTTATCTTTTCTATTATTGTCGTTTGTATATCTCTCTTTTTTCTCTCTCTCTCTCTCTCTCTCTATTTCTCTCTTTTTCTTTTTTCTTTCTGTTTTTTTTTTGTCATAACATTATATAACTAACATTTCATACACACGAATACGTCAAGTATCAAAAAAAAAAAATTATTTTTCTTGCCTCCCTTTCCTATCTGTTTGCTTTTTTTTTCTTTCTTTCTTCTTTATCGCTTTTGAATTTATAATGTGTCGCAACAAACAACCTCAACAATCAACAACAACAACAACAAAAAAAAAGTTTTTAGTTCTTTTCTCTTTTGTTTTCATTCATGATTATTACTAAAAAAAAAGATTTTTAAATATCATCACTATCACAAAATCCTCGAACTGGTAAACATGAAATATATCGACATAATGGACAAAACTAAATAAAAAAAAAAAAGATTAGTTTTATTATAAAAGAGAAAGAGAAAAAGAGAAGATTTACCTCATCCGGTTCATCTGCTGCATAAAATCGAGTACTCATAATAATAAATAAACTTATTAAACCACCTAATGCAATGAATCTTATCATCCAAAGACAAATCATTTTTTTTCGATTCATACGTGATACAGGGGGTACAACCATGATACCTAATAGTAATCCAGATACAAATCCACCCACATCAGAATAATTATCAGCTCTACGTAATATAATTTAAAATGATGTAAGTCACTGTTTTTTTGTTTAGGTATTCATTAAAAATGAAAATTATAGATGCGGTTATTATTTTAACTTACCCAGGTAATATTCCAAGTGTAAAACAGAATACTAAATTATTAAAATTTTGTTTAATATTTGGGGAAATCAATATTTAATGTTTAAAAAAGCCAAGTGGTGAGATGGTTTTTTTTTACCTGTCAAAATAATAATTTTAGCAAGATGACGTATAGGTTGTACCAATTTTTTCCATGATAATATCAGATCAACAAATAAACATGCTGTCATACCAAGAATTGCACTACTACATCCCACAGATTCTATATAAATAAATCCATTTTTAAATACATATACAAAATAGAATGGGTGAGGGTGCGGGAGGGGGGGGGGAAAGGAAACTTACGTGAAGTAATTGGACTAAAATTAGCACCAAATAAATTTCCAAATATACCAGAAACAAAAAAAACCAATGCTAAATTTAAACTACTTGTAATACATTCTAATCTTGAAGCCAATATAATATGAGCAATCATATTACAACCCAATTGAATTAATCCAGAATGAACAAATAATGGAGTAATAAAACGAAAACCTTGATCTGGTATTTTATCCATTAAAAATCCACCCATACCACATACATCTTGTAATGTACATGTTGTACGTACAGCTATTTTATGATTGGAAAGTGTCAATGCTGGACTAATTAAAGATTTTAAGGCTTCTTCTTCTTCTTCTCCTTCTTCAGGTTCATTATCATCATCTTTACTACCAGCAACACCATCTTCTGGTCTTGTATAAGGTTTATTAAAACATATATAATGTTCATCAGGTGGCATAGCTGTGGTTGATTTCATACATGGTATATAACGTGCACCTGATTGAATTAAAGTTTGTGTAGAAGGACCTAACATGGGATTAAAAGGATCAAATTCGAAAAATTCACCAGAAAGTTCACGATTCATTAAAAATTCACCCGACATAATAGCCACCATAAAGATCACCATAATATAAGTAAATACGACAGGCCATTCATGTTCTCTTTTAATAGGTGCAAGACTTGTATTAAAAAAAATAGTATACCAATCATTGCCTCCTCCTTCTCCTCCTCTTTCTCTTATTCCTTCAGTATATAATGATAAAGAAGAATGAGATCTATTTTTTTCTTCTTGATGATCTAAAATATCTGATGTAATGGTTTTCATTTTTGTTGGTCGTTCCCAATGGTTGAATCCTGATAATGATAATGATGAGGATGAGGATGGTGTTGTTGTTCTTCTTGTATGATCAATATAATAAGGATGATTATTTTGTTGTTGTTGTTGTTGGTAACAAGGAATATCTAATACAGAACTAGGGTTATTATTATTCATTTTGTTCCCTTGTTGAATAGGATCTGATGTTTTTCCATAATATAAAAAAGAAGATTGTTTTTTAGAAAATGGGTTCATTTTTTCATTATTATTAAAATCCATCCTTATTTAAAGAAAAAAACAGAAAGGGAAAAAGAACAAGATAATTAAGACTCAAAAGAAAAATAATTAAGAAAAGGGGGTGTATAAAAGAAGGGGGGGAGAGGGGGAGGGAGTTTTTTGATCAACTATTTTATCGCCTATCATTTAAACAATTTATAAAGGAGCAAAAAAAGGATTGTTATTTTGATGAATACTAAATATTTTTTTTTATGTAATAATAAAGAATAATAATATCTAAGAAAAGAGGAGAAAGGGTGGAGGGGGGGGTGTTTAATGAACATAAATGAAGTAAAGGTACGAAAAAAAGAAAGAAAGAAAAAAAAAATTTACAAATGATAATTATTCATAATGAAAAGAAAAATTGTATATACAAAAAGAAAGAAGAAGGAAAGGAGAGGTGGGGGGGATATTGAAGATAATAAGTAAAATACTATTTTAAAAATAAAATTGTCTAACATCATTGATACCAAATGATTCATTACAATTTGGACAACGTCGTTGTCTTGTTTCAATTCGATCATCTAAACATTGTCTACAAAATGTATGCATACAACGCATAATGATATGTGATTTTAAACGTAATTCACATGATCTACAATATAATAATGCCTAATAACAAAAAAGATTTTTTATTAGTATATATCCTCCTTCCTTTTATATCTTTACTCCTTTTAAAAAAGAAAAATTTAAATTACTCTATATTCATCTCTACGTCTTCGAAGTTCCATTTCAGCTGGTCTTTCTTCTCGATTTGTTGATTCAAGATTTCGACGTAATAATTCACTACTTTCTTCTAATCTTAAACGTTCATGTGCTCCTTGTTCTATTAAACGTATCTTTTCCATAATTGATTTTTCCAACTAAAAAAAAATATATATTTTTTATTTAGTTAAAAGGAGTTCTCTCTTTCTTTTTTTTTCTTTTATATAGAATTTACCTCAACAAGTTTATCTTTTGCAAGATTTGATTTCTCTTTTAATTCTTTAAAAGTGTCATCAAATTCTTCTTTTTTTACTTGATAAATTTCTAATGCCATATTACTTTGTGTAATTTCACGTTCAAGATTGGTCTAAAATAATGATTATTATTATTTTTTTTTTGAAAAGTTTCCATCATGTTTCTTAAAAAAAGGGATAAAGGTTTCTTTACCATTTGATCTTTCATATTTCTTTTATGTCCAATTAATTCTCTAATATAACTAATTTCTTTTTCTTCTTGTTTCTTAAGAGCACCAACAACCATACTACTTGCATCTTTGGCTTTATTTAAATTATTAAATGTTTGAAGATATTTTCCTCGCTACAAAAAAAAAAAAAAAAAAGAAAATATAAATATAAATATTAAAAAAAAAAGTCTTTTTCTTTGAAAAAAAGTAAAGAATGATTTTATTTTACCTCTGTTCGAACTCTTGATATATCATCTTCCATTTTCATTAATTCATTTATCTTGACCTTATTTTGTTCATCTAACATGGTACTACCTTTCAATGCTTCAGCTACTACACTTGCAGATTCAATTTCACCCTATATATTACACGATTAATTCCCATCCCATTCATTATAGCATGATATATAAATATAACTTACTGATTCTAATGATTTTAATATTTTTTCTGTTTCATTTATATTCAATTCAGTGGATTCCAATGTTTTTTTTAACTTTTTTAATATTTCATTTTCATCAGAAGAATGAATATCAAAACCATATTTTTCTTGAAATTCATTCATTTTTCTTTTCAAAGTGTTTGTTTCAATCCTATTTTTAATTTCATTATCCAAATTTTGATTATCGTCTTGACTTGCGAGTTGTGATTTTAATTCATTCATCGTTTCTTCTAAAACACTAATATATATATAATAATATTAATATTAATATTAATATTATTTTTTCTTTCTAATTTACACAAATCGACTTTACCTTAATTCTTTTTGTATTGGTTCAATAGTAATTTCACCTTCATTAAGTGTCATTGTCATTTCATAAAATGAACGATTTCCAGTTAAAGCAGCACTTTTTTTACGTAATTGTAATAATTCACTTTCAAGAATAGATGCTCGATCCTATATATATTTATACAAAAAGAAAAAATGAATACCCTTTCCTCTCTTCACATATATACACATTTTTATATATTTTACCTTTCTTGTTTGTGCAATTAATTCTAATTCTGTTAATGAAGCACGTTCTTTTTGTCCAACTAAAATAGATTCATCTCTAATAATTTGTAAGGCATCACGTTGACCACGTACTTGATTTAATTCTTGATCCAAAGTAAAAAGTCGATTTTGTAAAACTTGAATCGTTTCCAATTGTTCTTTATCACGTTCTTGCATATAATGACGTCGATTTTTTTTTAATTTATCACAATCTTCACGAATTTCTTGACATGTATTTAATAAACGATCACTGTCATGACGATAATCTCTTAATCTATCTTCTGGATAATAAATCGTATGAAATTTATCGATACGTGATGCTGGTAAACTGATTAAATCGATTTCTTCTTGTGCTAATTTTTGTTTTAAATCAATACGTTCTTCTTTAATTTCTTCAATTTCTTTTAATTGTTTTTCCAAAGTACGTTTCACTTGAGCTAATGAATTTTCTTCTTGTTCTATTCTTGTCTAATCATGTTTTTTTTTTAGATATATATACATAGAATGAATTAAAATATAAAAAGGGGAGAATAGTAGGTTTACCTCTGTTATTGTTATTGCATTTTCAGATGATTGTTGTTGAATATAATTATTATTATTATCTGATCCTTGTTCTTGTATACTTTTATTATGATTCGATGATGAACTTGGTTTTTTTGATGCTAAACGATTTTCAGCATTAATAAGTTCAAGACGTGTATCACGAGCAAGTGTTTCCATTACTTCCAATTTTCGTGTCATTAATTGTAATTCTTCCGTTAAAACAAGATACTATATATATATTGATTATTAGTCTTAGTCTTACATATATATATAAATATAACAATGAAGCATTACCTTGAGAGTATTTAATTCAAGATTATCTTTAGATTTATTAAACATTCTTTCACCTGATTGCCATTGAGAAAGCGCGTCTTTATATTCAGTTTGTAATGATGCATCTATTATATATATATATATATATAGATTAGTTTCTTCTTCTTATTATTATCCATGCAAGTTGATAATTTATGATTTATACCTAATAATGGTTTGATCTTTTCAGCAATAAATTCTCTTTTAGATTTAAATGATTGAATAGAACGCGTTATTTCAAAAGAATTTGTTGGTGTTGATTTTGATTTTTTCATGGCCATAGTAATAGAAGGTGCTTCATCCACAATAGAATCCAACATTGTTTGATATGAATTATTTTCATCTAATAAATAAAAAAATATGAGTCATTTATTCTAAACCGAACATTCTTATTATTATTATTTTTTTTTTTTTACCTCGTTGGTGCATCACTGCTTTTAAAGATTCAGCATGTTCTTCTGAAACTAAATCATGAAGTGCTTTTCGTAACTAAAAAAAAAATAAAAATAAAAATAAAAAATAAATAAAATGTGTGTGTGTGTGTTTTTTTTTTTATTGGAATAAGTTGAAAGAAAGAAAGAAAAAAGAAAATTACCTGTTGAAATTGAGATTCCCAAATATTTAACGATGCTTCTGTTGTTTGTTGACGATTTTCTGTTGAAAGTTTACGTTTTTTATATCTTTTTCCAAAACGCTTATGAAATAGTTAAAATATCTTTTCACTTTTTTATTAATTCTTTTTTTTAATTTTAAATTTTGTCAATGCATACCAAATATTCTTTCCATTGTCTGACGATCGCGTCTCGTCTAAAATCTTCAAATGGTTCCTAAGTAATAAAAATAAATTATTAACCACTCTATATATATATATATATATATTAAAAGAAATCAAATATGAATAAACTTACCATGAGAGGATCAGCAGCATCTTCAGAATAATTATCGTCGTCCATGGATCGCGTAGGTGAAGAAGAAGATGACGATATAAAACGTTTTTTGGGGGGTCGAGGGGTTGAATTTGGTTCCTCGGGCTTTCTAGCTGCCATCTCACACACACACACACACACACACACACAAAATAAAATAATAATAAGGGTTGTATTCTTTTCTTCTTTAAAAAAAAAAGAGTTGTCTAATTTAACTATAATAATACCTTATTTAAAGGGTTTATATATATATATAAAATATACGTGTGTGTATATATGTTGTCGTAACTTTTTTTTTTTTTTTTTTTGAAAAAAAAAAGGGGGGGGAGGTTGAAAAAAAAAAGTGTTGGAGGAAAGGGTTATTATGTATCTTTTTTGTTGAGGGAAAGATAATAAATTCCGGTTCTAACAAGTCACCATCACGTGCTTTTTTTTTTAAGAATATATATATATATACTTATAGGCTGTGTTTTTACATAGTTATAATACTAATATATATATATATGCATGTAGTTTTATCTCGTCTAAAACATTACCAAGATTCGATTCAATTCAATTTTTTTTTAAAAAAATAGATGAAAAGATGTATACACTATTTCATTAAAAAATGAATTTTTCAAATGGGAAAAAGAATGGAAAAGAAAAAAAAGCGAGGTTTCCAAAAAAAAAAAAAAAAAAAAAAAAAAAATTGTTGCACTCACTTCCCCTCCCCTTCTCTTCAATTTATATATTATAAAGAGAGAGTGAGAGACACACACATACACAGATAGGTAGGTCACACACTATAATTATATACTACAAAAAAGTAAAAATTCACACCATTCTTTTTTTTTATGATACCATTATTCATTATTATTAAGTGAATTATTATCATTATCACTATTATTATTATTATTATTATTATTGTTGTTGTTGTTTGTTATGCATTTTGTTATTATAAATTTACAAAAAAAAACGGGGGATAGAGAAGGGGGAATTTAATCACTATCTTCAAGTTCATCTTTTGCATCTTCTGGTATTATATTTCTAGATTTGGCATCTCTCATATCTTCATCAATATCATCTTCACTACTACTTCCTAAACTTTCACTTTCTGCATTATCTTCTTGTAATTCTTCTTCTTCTTCATCTTCATCCTCCTCCTCCTCTTCTTCTTCTTCATTTAATTCAATTTCTTCTTCTTCTTCATTATCCGTTTTAGTAATATCTTGTTCACCTTCATCTTTTGAATCATCAATTTCATCAATCCCATCTACAAGTGGACGTTTTTTATTGGTTTCAATTCGAATATCTTCATCCATCATATCTTCATCTTCTTCTTCATCTTCTTCATTATTATCATCACTACTTTCTTGTTGTGAACTACCAGCATCTGTATCATATTCCAATGGTTCATCATCATCATCACTTGGTTCAAAATCATCATCATTTTCTTCATCATCATCGTCCTCTTCATTATTATTATTATTATTATGTAATGTGGTTCTTGTATTTCCATCCTCTTCTTCTTTTTGTTGTTTCTTTGCTTTTATTTCAGGTGCCATATTTTCTTCACTCATACTTTTATCATTAATATTCATTTTTTTAATATATTGATCAATACCACCAAATTCTGATTGTTCAATCATTGAAAATTCCAAAGTAGATCCATTTTCTTGTTCATCTTTGGATACATTCAATAATGAACCCAAAGGTAATTGATTTTTTTTTAAAACCAACGTTAAATTAAATGTATGTTGCGTAATCCCCGAATAATAAGTAGAAGATAAAATAGTCAATGGAAAATAATAAACGGGTTTTTTAAATCCAAATAAAATGCCTTTGGGTAAAAAATATAAACAGGCTTCCTTATTTTTTAAATAAACATTGGCATAAAATCGATCTTCATCCGGTCTTTTTCCTGTCGTTGTGGATAGCACAGTAGATAAATAAATGGATTTGGATGGTAATTGAATTTCATGATGGGTTTGTTCTGATACTATTTGAATCATTTGTTTTTCTTTTTCATGCGTTAAAATCAATGGCGGTTGTTGTTGTTGTTGAATGATTTGTATATCTCCTTTTTGTTGAATTGTAAAAACAATAGGATCCATGGGTTGTTGTTTAAAAAATAAAGTAAATGTATGACCTTTGGTAGGTACTGGACTAGGTACACAACATACATGTTCCAATGCATTCAAATCAAATGTAAAGTCCATTTCTTCTGTTTTAGTATTTACAAGATAAAGACGACGTGTGGACGTAAATATCATATTTAATTTTTTTCTTGCTGGTAATTGAAATGAAATATCGTTTATAATAATTGTTTTTTCTTCTTTTTCTTTTTCATTCAAGGGGGTTGTAGGTGAATCCAATTTACGTTTTTTATTATGTTCGCGTCCATTTTCTTGTTGTTGTTGTAAGGTGGACGTAAGTTTATCATTATAATAATTTATCAAGTTTTGAACGACTGATAAACTATCAGGATAAATGGATATTAATTGTTGAATGGATTCACGTAAATTAATATCGTCAATATTATTTAACCACGATGTCATTTGTGTTTATGTATGTTTATGTTTACGTGGTGAAGAGTCTGTGAGGTGGTGGAAGAAGGAAAGAGGGGGGGGATTAAGGTAAAAAGGGGGCGGCGGGGGGGGAGAGAGAGAGAGAGAGGACACGAAAAGAGTGGGGTAAAAAAAAAAAAAAAAAAAAAAAGGTTCAAGGTGACTGCTTGGGAAAAGGAAAGGTTTGAATGCAAAAAAAGACTTTTTTTTGCATGAATAATGACAAAGTTGCACCAAAAAGGATTTTTTATGAATAGTTTTTTTTTTTTTTTTTTTTTTTTTTGCTTGTTTCTCTTTTTCTTTTGTATTTTTAAGAAATCAATAGGATGAATATAAACTATTTTATATATATTAAATTTTATTTTGTGTCTACTTGAAATATAAATGAGAACTATTTTTGGTTTTCATACATTATAATACTTTATAATTCTTATTCTTATTATTATTATTATTATTTTTTGAAATAAAGAACTATTTTTTTAAATATATATATATATATATATTATATATGATACAAACTCTTTTATATCCAGGGTACAACAATACAACAACAATAAAATGTGAATAATGTTCACAACTTTCCGTCAACCAATTAAATTCCAGGTGACGTAGACTCTCATTTTTTTATTTTTTTGGGAAAACCTTCCCTTTAATAAAACTCCTCCCTCCCCCTTCCCTCATCCGACACGCGTACGCAACTCACCTCTTTTTACTTATTTCACGCAGGACTCTTTTTTTTTTTTTTTCTCCAATCGATTCCTTCTCTCCCACTTTTTTTTTTTATTATCTAAAAACCACACACAATTTTTAAACTATGCCACCAAAAGAAGATTGGGAAAAATGTAAATAAAAAAAGTCGTTTATTTCATTTTATACGAATAACAAAGGAACCCTAAAAAAAAAAAAGAACAACAACATTATATATATATATATATATATATACCATTGAGAACATGAATTAACAAAATAAAAAAAAAACCACTATTTTTATTATTATGATAGACGATAAAACTATTGATGATGAAAACAAAGACGAGAAAATAGTTGGTAAAGTTTTTTTTTTTTTTTATGGTTCTCGATAATTAGAAAGAAAGGAACTAATTAAAAAAGATGGATTCTTTTATTATATATAGCTCTCGATGAAGGTGATATTAAACTTCTTAAAACTTATGTATGTTTCTCTTTTTTTTTTTTTTTAAAAAAAAAAAAAAAAGAAGTCGATGGATATAAAACAACCTTCTTCATAATGATGAGTTATCCATGTAGATTTATTGATTTAGAATGTTTTTCTTTTTCTAAAAAAAAAAAAAAAAAAATTAGGGGCAAGGACCTTATGCAAAAGAACTTAAAGAACTTGATCAAGATATTAAAGATATACAAAAACGAGTCAATGAAAAAATTGGTAAATATATATATATATATATAAAAGGAGTTAGAGAGGGAACGGAGGGGGGGGGAAAGAGAGATCTTATTTAAACTAATAGTTATATATATATATGTATATAAAATAAGGTGTCAAGGAATCAGATACTGGTCTTGCAGCACCTAATTTATGGGATATACCTGCTGATAAACAAAGAATGCAAGAAGAACAACCATTACAGGTAAAAAGATAATTGTAATAATAATAAGAATCAGGGGGGGGAAGGAGAAGATAAGAAAAATAATTATATACTAAAAAAAAATATTTGACACACTCGGAAAAAAAAAAAAAAGGTTGCACGTTGTACAAAAATCATTCAAGGAGGTGATGATGAAGATGCCAAATATATCATCAATGTCAAACAAATTGCAAAATTCGTTGTAGAATTAGTACGTCATGTATCACCTACAGATATTGAAGAAGGCATGCGTGTAGGTGTAGATCGTACAAAATATCAAATTCAAGTACCTTTACCTCCTAAAATTGATCCTTCTGTAACGATGATGCAAGTGGAAGAAAAACCTGATGTCACTTATAGTGATGTAGGTGGATGTAAAGAACAAATTGAACGTTTACGTGAAGTTGTGGAATTACCCTTATTGCAACCTGAAAGATTTGTTAATCTTGGTATTGATCCTCCTAAAGGTGTTTTATTGTATGGTCCTCCTGGTACGGGTAAAACATTATGTGCAAGAGCCGTGGCCAATCGAACCGATGCTACTTTTATTCGTGTCATTGGTTCAGAATTAGTTCAAAAATATGTGGGTGAAGGTGCTCGTATGGTTCGAGAATTATTTGAAATGGCAAGAACGAAAAAAGCATGTATTATCTTTTTTGATGAAGTAGATGCTATTGGTGGAGCTCGATTTGATGATGGTGCAGGCGGTGATAATGAAGTACAACGTACCATGTTGGAATTGATTAATCAATTGGATGGTTTTGATCCAAGAGGAAATATTAAGGTTTTAATGGCTACAAATCGTCCTGATACTTTGGATCCTGCATTATTGCGACCGGGTCGTTTGGATAGACGTGTAGAATTTGGTTTACCAGATTTGGAGGTATTATTCATATGGAAGGATTAAATTGAGAAGGTGGGGGGGAGAGGGAAAGAGGGACATGGGAAATAAATAATATTAAATGGTTCCACTTTTTTTTTTTTTTTTATATATATATAGGGTCGTGCACATATTTTAAAGATTCATGCAAAAAGTATGAGTGTTGAACGTGATATTCGTTATGAATTAATTGCTCGATTGTGTCCAAATGCAACAGGTGCTGAATTAAGAAGTGTTTGTACAGAAGCTGGTATGTTTGCTATTCGTGCAAGAAGAAAGGTAGCTACTGAAAAAGACTTTTTGGAAGCTGTTAATAAAGTGATCAAAGGATATCAAAAGTTCTCTAGTACTCCCAAGGTAAAAAAAAAAATCATTTTGTTTTTATATCTTTTTATTTTAAAATGAAATTATGAACTGACAAATTTTATTATTATTATTATAGTATCTTATGTGGAATTAGAATTCAATCTATTCTTTATTATCATCTCAATAATATTAATAATAAAAATAAAAATAAAAATTCATTCATACACATCACCCTTATTCATATATTACATCTATTACAATTTCTATTCTACAAAACTTTTTACTTAATGATTTGGTTAAAGAAAAGATATATATTTAATCGATCATTTGTTTATGCCAAAAAGTAAAAAAACCCCCCCCCGTTCATTTTCGCGCTTTTCATTTATGCAATAGGAGAGATAATCATTACCCCATCTTATTCCTCAAAAATTGTGAGTACCACTTTTTTTATTATTATTATTAAGGATGCATGAGTTCAATAGGGCTCTTTATAATTATTATTATTATTTTACCAAGTAAAAATAACTCAATAAATCGTCCTACAACAAAAATAAGAATAACTCGTCCTATTTTTTTTTTATATATATTGGCTTCCAAAAACACTTTTGTAATTTTTACTTTATCTTTTACCCGCTCAAGTAATTAAATGACATGTTCTATCTATCCTACCTACGTACGTACATACGAAAAAGATGGACCTCGTGTTTTCGAAATTGCTTTAAATTATATTTGTATAGATACCTATACCCAAGACAAGACCCAAAAAGACGTTTTGTGTTAATATATGGTACATACAACATATGTTAACATTGTTTTCCAAACTTATTAGAAAAAAAGTAACTGTTTGGTGATAGTAATAATAATGCTGTAACAAGTAAAATGTAGTACGTAGTGTTTTCTATTTCTCATTTCTCTGTACAAATATCTGTGTCATTTGTTTCTTTAAAAGAGTTATTAATCAAATACGTACGTACTTTGATATACGTATCATATAAATAAATGATTGATGTCCGTATGATACTTGATACGTATGAAAGTATAATACTGTGGGTACTGTACCCAAAAAAAAAAAAATTTATCTTTTTTTTTTTTATCAATATCACGTTAATTATTATATGTGCTGAAAATGGTATATAAAAGTAGTAACCATAGTTACAAAACCAATAAGAAATGTTTACTAACTATACTCTTTATTTTAATTATTTACATAAATAATCTTCAGTTACCTAGTAACTAAATGATACCGTAAGAAAATTTGTTTCTTTAGAATAAAAAGATAGTTTTTTTTTTTTTTTTTTTTTTTTTTGTATTAGTAGTAGTAGTAAAAAACACTCAAACATTGGAAATCATTCAAAGTATTAATATATGACCTCTCGCCCCCTCCAAGAAAAAAACACACACACACACACACACACATTGAAAGAGGTCTTCTTTAATGGGTTATTGGGTATGATTCAAACTCTTTTTTTTTTTTTTTTTACCTTATACACACATCATCCCACCCTTCAGATAAAATTAATATATCTATATTACTGGGTATGACCCATTTTTATTTTTATTTTTATATACGTATGTAAAGATATACATCATGTCATTTAAAATATATGATTCCTTCTTCTCTTAAAATACATCATTCTTTTGTTAATGAATTTTTTGATTCTGACTTCAACTTGTTTAATATATCATCCTTCCTCCGCGCCTTCCCCTCTTGTCAATGTATCTTTTTTTTTTTTTTTTTTTTTTTTTGCTCTATATATAAACATTTTATCCTCTCTCTCTCTCTATATCTTATATTATTAGTGTACTATATGTATACATCTATAATCTAATAATAAGTTTAATCCCATTTTTGATCTTCTTTTTGAGGCGTTGGGAAGAGAGTGCAAGTCTAAAAAAAAAAAAAAAAAATTACACCAACGAACCGGAAGTACCCATAAAAA
>JAEPRB010000322.1:0-38959 GCA_016758965.1 Circinella minor
AAAAAAAAAAAAAAAAAGAATTTTATAAATTATTATTGGTGTTTTGCATAGAATAAAAAAAGAACACCACGTGGATATATTGGTTGGAGGGAAAAAAAAAAAAAAAAAAAAAAAAAAAAAACTAGGTAACAAACATTCAACATGACAACAAAATCAACATTAATATTGTTGCTAGACATCAGTGAAACCTCATGTAAACTATTATTAAATTTGTAATAAAAAATATGGAAAAGTAATGAAGTATACAAATTAACCCAATGACCACGCGTTATAAAACCAAAAAAGAAAGAGTTAGCTGCATAATTCGTTATGCTAAAAAAAAACTATGTATATGAAAAAAAAAAAAAAAAATTACGATGACATCACTCTAGGAAGTAAATTTCCAAATGGAGAGGAAAAGAGGGAAGCGGAGAGACATACAACGACGACGACCTGCTTCGGGTTTTCCAAGCAGCAGCTTGGGGTTTTTTTTTTTTTAACTCTTGTTGCTGTAATCCAACTTTTTACTCTTTATTCCTTTTTCCCTCTTTGGGTTATTTTTTTTTTATATAACATATATATAAATAATATTACTATATTATGGCTACTGCAAAGAGTGCTTCTTATGACTATTTAATCAAGCTTTTATTGATTGGTGACTCGGGTAAATTAATAATACTATTATCATTAATAAACTTTGGGAAGGGAGGGAAAAAAAAAAAAGAACCTTTTTACTAATGTTGGGCCGCGCGTTTTGTTATTTTTTTACTTTCTAGGTGTTGGTAAAAGCTGTTTGTTACTTCGTTTTTCTGACGACTCGTTTACACCTTCTTTCATCACGACAATTGGTATTGATTTCAAGATTCGTACAATTGAATTGGATGGTAAACGTATCAAGTTGCAAATTTGGGATACGGCTGGACAAGAACGTTTCCGTACCATCACAACGGGTAAGTTATATATATAAGAAAGATACTATATATCACTCTCCCTTTTTTTTTTTTTTTTTTTGTATGCCCGAAGACTAATGAAAATAATATTGTTCATCTCTCTTTTTTTTTTCTTACAATATGATAGCTTATTATCGTGGTGCCATGGGTATTCTTTTGGTTTATGATGTTACAGACGAAAGATCATTTGGAAGTAAGTTTTCCTCTTTTTTTTTTTTCTCTTTCTTCATTCGTTAGTTCATCGACAGAACGCAGACTCCTTCCCTCTCTCTTTTACTCTCTCTTTCTCTTTCTCCTCCCCCCCTTTTTTTTTTATCATTCCGCACTTTAGCCCGTGAAACCCGCTTTTACCGAAAAAAAGAAAACAAAACCTACTCTTTGTATTGATATATTATTATTATTGTTATTATAGATGTAAGAAACTGGTTCTCTAATATTGAACAACATGCAAGTGAAGGTGTTAATAAGATTTTGATTGGCAATAAATGTGATATGGAAGAAAAGAGAGTAAGTTTTTTTAATATTTTTTTTTACTCCACTTACTATTACTTTTACACCCCCATACTCCTCACCCTTGTCCTAGATATTTTTTTTTTATATATATTCACATGGGTTGGATTTTGATGAAATAACATATATATATATATATATATATTTATTTATTGTTATAGGTAATTACAACCGAACAAGGTCAATCTTTGGCTAATGAATTGGGTATTCGATTTATGGAAACCAGTGCAAAAGCAAATATTGGTGTTGAAGAAGCTTTCTTTGATCTTGCAAGGTAAAAACTAATATAAAATAAGAAAGGAAATGGGAGAGAAATAAAAGGTGGATTATATAAAATATAAAAAAAAAAGACTAAATTAATTAATTATTCAGGGACATTAAAAAGCGATTGATTGATACGCAACAAGCTCAACAAACGCGTCAAAGAGAAGAAGTCAGACTTGATCCAGCAACACCAGCAAAGAGTAATAACTCATCTGGAAATTGCTGTCAATAATAATAATTAATAATATTGGATAAATTAACAACAAATAACGTATACATCCTAAATCAACACACACACACACACAACACATAAACACATATTCAACAACATAACCCAACAAAAAAAAAAACAGTAAAAGAAAGTAAAAGAAAAAAAAAAAAAGAAAAACAATAATAATCATGATGCATTATTGTTCTCATACGCACACACAAAACACACATATCAACAACAAAACGAAATTCTTTTACGCTTTTTTTTTTATATATTCTTTTACTTGTTCCTTTTTTTTTTCTTCTTCTTCTTCTTCTTCTTCTTCTTCTTCTTTATATAAACCCTTTTTATATGCAGTTATAACTCCAACAAACCTTTCTTTTTTCTTTTCTTTCTTCTTGTTTTTTTTTTCTATATACAGCTCATAAATAATAATAATTTTCTTTTTCTTTTTGTGAGACTAGATGAATGAAAAAAAGAAAAAAAAATATGGAAAATCTAAACAAGGAAAAAAAAAAAAAGAAAAGAGAGGTACTTTTTACATATTATATAAATATGCCCCCTTTCTTGTGTATCCCCTCATTTTGTACTTGATCTCCTTTAACATGAAAAAAAAAAAAAGACTTTGATTCTTGCTTTTTTTTTTTTTTTTTTTTTTTTTTTTTTGGTGTCGCCTGATTTTCTGATGTATGATTATGAATAAGTGGTATTTAGTACGTATATTAAAAAAAAAATTGCAACAAGGGGGAAAGGATAGAAATAAATAGGCTACTATATAAACTTGTTTATCTTATACATAGGATATAGTTAATAATAATAATAATAATAATAGAGTAAAAAGGGGGTATTGGAGTATATAAATTTGTAAATGTGAGTTGGAAAAAAGTTGAATATTATCAATTAAAGAATGATACAATTTGCAACATGAGGCTGTCCCGCAGCTCCAGTAGCAATATCTGGACGACGACGTTGACGGCCAATAGTATTATATCGTCTTCGTGTATTATGATGAATAGTACTATTACGTCGTCCTCTCAATACGCGAGGTTGATCACGTAAATTTAATGAAATAACATCTTCCTCTTCATTTCCTTCTTCTTCATCGTTTTCTTCTTCCACAAATTGTTCATCTCTCCAAGAATAAAAACTTTTGATTGTCAACATTGGACTTGCTTTCGCTAATGCTGAACGTACTCCCTTTTCTGTAATATTTGAACAATCCAATACTTCAACACTTAATTTTCTTGACATTCTTAACTTTTCTTCTTTTTGTATTTTTTTCTTTTTTTGTTGTTCTTCAGAATGGGTTAGAGGATCAGTCGAATGGGTTGAAGCAGATACTGGTGGTGAGGATGAGAAAAAACTAAATGCTGAATCAGCTGATAATGGTGGTTGAGGTGATAATATGGCTGGTGTGGACGATGATCCTTCTGGCTCTTGTTCTTGTTGTTGTTGTTGTTGTGATGGTGGCTGTGTTAAGAATACTGCAATAGTATCCAATGCATCATCTGTTACAGTACAATTATCCAATTCTAAATGTTGGAGTTGATGACAAACACCATGTAACACAAGGTGAGTAATTGCATCATCAGCGATCTGTGTACAGTTAGATAAACATAATCGGCGTAAATTCGGTTGATGATTTGCTAACGATTTTACTGTAATTCCTGTAATTTGTTGTAAATCTTCTAAATCCAAATGCATCAATGTTCTTAATCTTGGTGCAAGATAACAAAATCCTTGATCTGTTAAAAGTACACATCCAGCTAATTCAAGATGTGTTAATTTCCTACAGTGAAGAGCAATATGTCGAAGGGAAGCATCAGATAATCTTGCACAATTGGATAAGTTAAGATGAGATAATAAAGGTTGTTCTTGTTCTTTTTGAACTAAAAAGGCTAATAAAGCATTATCTGAAAGTCCAGTACATGATCCAAGACAAAGATGACTTAATCGTGTCAAATGTTTTCCAAGAATAGTCATAGTAGATTCAGTCAGTTGTGGACAACCATTGAGTTTTAAGCATGTAAGCTCAGGACATCCTCGTGCCACTGCTTGAACGCCCTGACCAGTCAGGTTCCGACACCATCCGATATTTAGTTTTTCAAGATGATTCAGTTGTTGACCTACAACTGTTAATGTTGAATCCTTGACTGTATCTAATCCTGATAAATCCAATACTCGTAATTGAGATGCATTATTTAAAAAACAAGCAATACTATGAGTTGATATACCACGACAATCTTTTAAATGTAATACTTGAACATTTGGACAATGATCGGATAATGTTCGTAACCCGTGTCCAGTCAGCTGAACACAACCTCTAGATGTTTGTTGTTATTAGTTATTGGCAATAATAATAAATAAATAAATTATAGTTATATAAATAACCTTATCACTATTTCTCTCTTTTTATTATCATTGTCCTTTTTCTTCTCCTCTTTTCTCTTCTCCACGTCCCTCTCTTCTCCCCCACCCCCAAAAATAAATAAATAAATCATACCTAAAATTAACTACTCTCAGAAATTTTCCAGCAGCTACACCTAATCTAAGTAATTGTTCAGATGGTATTGCACTATAGAATGGTGTGACATCTATCTTGGTCCATAATGATCCATCAAATGCAAGTCGCTTCCATTTTTGACACACCTTGTTATTTATATTAAAACAAAAACAAAAAAAAAATTAAAATTAAAATTATTACTATATAATTATTATCATTGGATTTTGGAATAATGTATGCATACCGCGGTTGCTTTTAAAAGCTCTTTTGCTGGAAGTTGACCAAAGATCCTGATTTGTAGTTCATCCGGTAATCTAAGAAAAGGTGATATAGATTCTGTTATAGTTTCTGTTGTCGTCGTCACTACTACAGATCGTTGTAACTGGGTTGTTGTAGTTGATGTTGTGGTTTTTGTGGTAGTAGTGGTTGCTGGGCCTATTTATCATATATAATAAAAAATATATATATATATTTGTATTTATCCATACGTTAGAAAAAATAAAGAATTATATAACAAATGATAATAAAAACCTTTAATAGCAGTTATATCAGTAGCGTTTTGAATCAACAAGGAGACCATCAATTAGTAAAATAATCACACACAAAAAAAAAAAAAAAGGAAGAAAGGGAAGAAGAAAAAAAAAAAAAAAAGAAAAAAGAGAATAAAAAAAATGCAAGTAAAAGAAAGTCAAATGCCATGGCTTAAGAAGTTGTTGACAACCATGTGACGCTTTTGTGTATAATAATGTAATACTTTAACACTCTCTCTCCCCCTTTTCCCTTTCTTCACATCTAATTTACATTAATTTTTTTTTTTTTTTTTTTTTGTGTCTGAAAATAATTTAGCCGATCATCATCAAAACAACACATCGTTTTTTTTTTTTCGCGTTTTTATTATTGTTTTTTTTTTTTTGGGCGTACAGCTTTTTCTTTTCCCCGTACAACATAACTTTTTTACTATCAACATTAAATGAATATAATTCAAACAAGTTTTCATAATTCAGGACATATTCAATGGTCGGCCATTATTCGTCGTACATTCACGATATCAACCATTCAATATAATAAAAAAACAACAACTGATAATGTCATAACATCAGTGGCTCGTACTCGTCGCATATGGACTGACGAGGAATCAGATAGACTTATTAACTTGGTTGAAACTATGGGTCCTAAATGGACTCAAATTTCACGTACTTTAGATAGACCACCTTCTGTTGTTTATAATCGTTACAAGCATTTAACGGATACCACTGAATTTCACGGTCCTTGGACAGAAGTAGAATTGAACTCTTTACGTGAAGCGACGAAAGGTCAAACTGATGTTGATCGTATTGACTGGAATAAAGTACGATTACAATTGCCTCGATTACGTCCTATCTCTATTATACGACTTACTTATAAACATTCAGTGGATCCAAAAATTCGACATGGACGTTGGTCTGAAAAGGAAGTTGAACGATTGCAATGGTTAGTTAAATTGTATGGTACAGATAATTGGGATGCTGTTGCAGATGCTCTGGGTACTCGTACAAAACGTCAAACTCTTGAACGATGGCGTTGGCAACAAGCAGGAGGATTGAAAAAAGGTAAAATAAAAATAAAAAATAGTTATCAGATTGGATAATAATAAGATCTAGAAGAAAAAAAAAAAAAAAACGAGGCTCAAAGATATACATTTTTTTTATAGGACGATTTACAAAAGAGGAAGATGATGCCATTATTAGAGCTGTAGAAGAACATGGTGTAAATTTTGCCAAAGTCAAGAAAGCTATAGGTAGTGAACGTACAGCACGTAATATCTCACAACATTATCGATATGCTTTATGTCCTTCTACAGATCGATCTCCTTGGTCAGAAGAAGAAGAAAATCGTATGTATGATTTATGTACGAAATATAAACATGATATGAACAAGGTCAAGGCTATTATGAAAGGGAATCGAAGTCCCAAGGATATGTGGAATCATTATTATAAAGTTCAAAAACAACGAAGAGATATCGAAAAACAAGGAAAACAAGAACAAGAAAAGTCTAGTACTACTACTACTACTACTATAAAATCTGAATCAAAACCAACAGAAAAAAAATAGATAGTATAATATCACGTAATGTTATTA
The DNA here is from genome assembly GCA_016758965.1 of Circinella minor. Classification (NCBI taxonomy): domain Eukaryota; kingdom Fungi; phylum Mucoromycota; class Mucoromycetes; order Mucorales; family Lichtheimiaceae; genus Circinella; species Circinella minor. The sequence continues at coordinate 6,536 of JAEPRB010000322.1, forward strand.
TTATAAAGATTATTATTATTATTAAAAAATATATGGAATGACAGCTTTTCTTGAAGATGGATATTCATTTTTAAATTGTTTTTGATACCAAGCATGAGCACGTTTTCCTCGAGGGACTAAATTACCCAATGTTGTAGCAGCAAATGCTAATGCTGGATAACTTCCACCTGTAAGAATAGCAAATCCTATCCATTCAATAACTTCACCAAAATAATTTGGACAACTAACATATTCAAATAATCCACCTCTTGGAATAAAATAACGTTTTTGATTATTCTTGTTTTGCATTTTAACGCGTCTTAAATTGAATAAGATACTATCATGATAGATATTGATAGCAAATCCAGCTGCCCAAAGACCGAGTCCACCAATGACATGAGGTGATGCTAATGAAAATGTATTTCGACCATTCCAAATACCATTAGTAAATCCATTCAACATATTAACCCAAATAGCAGAGAAAAAAGCAATTGAATGAATAGGTGCTATGGATGGAGCACGAATAGGATGAATAAAGGATCGATTGATATAATGGGTCATCCATAATCCATAAAGTAATACTTGACTTGGTTGCCATTCTTGTGGACCTACCAATAACATGGATAATGTATACATGATAGGTGATACGAGTTCCATAATACACCAAGCCCATTTACCATTGAAACTACAATCAACTAACATTTTTTGATCCGAGAATCGACCTTTTTTTACATATATTATTAGTTTTTTGTTATTATTTCTTTTTTTTTTTTTTTTTCGTTACTAGTTTCTTTTTAAACTTACCATAAGCTGCGTCAAACCAAAACAAGGTAGGAGCAAAAAGTGGAGGTAATATACCATAAATCTTTACAGCAACATTGTAAATTTCTGGATCTCTCCACCATTCAATGACTTTGTTAACACATTCCGTTAATGGGAGCATCACTTTTTTATTATTTTTAGAAAAAAAAAGGTGTAGAAAGAAACACGACAACCCAACGAGGACTTGACTAAATGCTATATATAATACTGCATTTTAAAAAACCTGAAAGGAAAAACTCCGGCATTTACGAAGAAATATGTCATTCTTTATAATTACACCAACTATTTTGCTTCTGATTTCCATTTTTTGTGTAATCTCTATTATCTTTCTGTATAACATTGGTGAAAAAAATAATAATAATCATAAGTTCTATAGGCAACGATTTATTATTATTAATTTATAAATCTAAGGTATCTAAACCCATTCCTAACTTGTATGAGTTCATTATGGTTTAATGCTTCTTTTATCATTCTAAATAAAAAAGGAAAAAGAATGTGAATCAATTCTAATAGTAAGAAGTTTCTGTGTTTTCAAATTAGACAACTGTGTAACATGTAAAGAGAATACGTACATGTATGTCTTATATATCGAGAACTTAAAAACCATATTTTCGTACACGTATAAACGTTTGTGTAATGTGTCTACATGTAACTATAAAATATGCTACATAAAAATTGTATTGTTGACAAGGAAAAAAATTATTACGTATATTGATATAAAATTTTATTGATTTACTGTTACAGTATTAATCCTCTTCATTGAGCTCAAAACCATCGAAAAAGTCCTAGAGGCAATGGTCGATGGATTATCATTAAGCCAGTATACATACATATAAGCGATATCTAACAATAGCACATTATATTCGGTGGTGCAATAAAAGGTAAAATATCACAATCGCTTATAGGTAGAAATTAGTCAACCATTTACATTCCACAGCTTGATACTCATCAGTTCAACTCTATTGATACATTGTTCTCTCATGTAGAGCTAGATTACGGTTGACACAAACCCGGTGTCACTAGCATATAGAGGATCCAATTTTCAACCGCTTTAAAACAAATCATCAAGGAAGTTACACGACGGTTTTTCACCCTTAGAATTTGAATTATTTATTTTAATTTACTCTCACTGTAATCAATGTCTTAACTTTTTTTCTTTTCATTACTCTATCTACTTTCTCTTTCCTTTCTCTCTATTATAAATTGTTTTTGTTTCAAATAATGCTTTATCTCATATTTTTTTTATATTATTATCTTCTACGTACTCCCTAATTATTTTTCACATCACTATACATTTGTAAACAAAATATATCATTGTTGTTTCTAGAAGAAATATATAATTGGGAAAATCTATAGACTGTAAACGAAAATACGAGTATGCTTAATTCTGGAAGACCAGTTCTTGCCTACGAAAAAAAAAAAGGCTGGTGTTGAGAAATAGTATTCTTTCGGATCTAATATCTATTTATTAACGCAAAGATTCTGTAATGTTGGATAGGAACCTCAACTAGTACGTATTTTATTTAATTAGAAAAGAATATAATGAATAACAGTAGAATAACTAAAAAGAATTGTCAGTGAAGATCGTAGTAAGAATGATATGATGTAAAAAAAAAGAATACAAAGCGCTATAGCAAAAGCACTGTAACCAAGACACATTATTTATTTATATAATCGTTACTATTACGCCAACATTTCACAACGCTTTTTTTTTTTTTTTTTTTTTTTGCTCGTGAAAAATAGAGCAATAAATTAACAGTTTATAATAATCTATCAAGATTAGCCATTAACAACAAAATATCTCTCATATTTTGGGGGAGTGTTTTTACAGTATCACAAAAACCTTGTAGCCAACTTTTTCATCTGATATAATCAAGTTCAAAAGAAATAAAATATCAACTTTCACATGACAGCCATCATTATTGTTGGGCGATCACTTTATTTCTGAAAATAATGCCATATTTGAAGGTTTTTTTTTTTTTAATAGAAAAAAATATTTATTTACAACAGAAATAATTTGGTATAAAGAGGTTCTTGGTTTCATCACTACGACAGAGCAGTTAATTTTATAACAGTTACGTAAAAAAAAAAAAGAGAAGGGAGAAAAAAAAAATAAAGGACAGACAACATGGATTAGTTTGAGAAGATTATTTTGAAAAAAGAAAAAGATAGATTACGTTTTATACGTAAATTGTCATTGAAGATTTCTTTTTAGAATTAGAAACTGATGTGCGATTCGACATAGTCGATACTTTGGAAGACTGCTCTGATACTGCAGTAGTAGAAGATTGGTTATAATCCAAAGTCATAGTCAATGCCTCATGAAATTCATCTTCAGATGTTGCGGAATCATCATATGAAGTATCATCCTGCTGTTCTTCTTCAGGTACAGCAGCAAGACCTTCACTCGCTTGTCTAAAAGATCGCACTTCTTCATGACAAGGTCCAATCACTGTTCTATATACAAAATCTGCAAAAATATCATCTATTTTTTCCAATATTTTCTTGTCTTTGACGACTTCTCGAACAAAGAAATAGTCATGAGCACATTCTTCAATAACAGTTTCCCATCGAACACCGTCTGTATATTTTTAAATGAAAATGATAAGATTAACGTGTCAGATGCTGTATATATTTTTAAAATACAATGATCATTTTATTTTCTGTGTGTCTTTATACGACAGTTCACAATTTTTTTTTTTTTTTTTTTTTACCTTGTTCAGCTTTGTGTGCAAAATCAAGGGCATCATCACGAAGTACTTCTCGGTTACCAACAAACATGAGTGTTTGAGGTAAAAAAGCATTATATCCTGTTTGCAAGTCAGCAATACCCAACAAACGGTTAGCATCAGGAGATATATCGGGTGTAGGTTCTTCAAAGTATTCGTCAATAATTTTTTTTGCAGTATCCTGATTGATATAATCATATTTGGTGTTGGTAATCCACGATTCAGATGTTGTTTTATCGGTCACCAAAGGTGAACTTAGAATTAATGAAGCAGGTCGAGGTAATTCAGGTGCGATTGCTTCTGCTTGTCCTCCTTCTACATTATCAACTTGAATTTCAAATAATCCAGGATCGTGTGTAATAAATAGCATTTCGAGAATAACAGCAGCACCCGTAGATCCACCAATGCAAATAACGCGAGAAGGATCAACGTTCAACTTGTTTATTAAGTGATCATATGCGTGCACAATATCCTCTGTTGCACTGGGATATTTATACTCCGGCGACAATCTGTGTAGTTTGGGGACATAATCATCCAATTTTATAGTGAATTGTAATCAAAGGATTTTTTAGTAAATCATTTCATCTTACAGATATTCAAAAAAAAAAACGGTACCTGTGCTCGGCTGACATGATCAATGCATCAACATTAAACTTCACTTTCAACACACGTAATAATTGGATACAAGAGTCCATAAACATATTATATTTTCCAAGTCGAAATCCACCACCTGTTTATGTGTATGTAAGAAAAAAGAGAGAATTAGTCTTCAAGTTTATTTTTTCCCATCTGCTTAAAAAAAAAGTTATTAATACTTACCATGAACATGAAACAGTATGACATCTGCTCGTGCTATCCGATTCATCATACCATCATGATCGAGTTTATTAATATTTTCACCAATCCAACCACCCCACCATCCTTGATTCCAGCGAACTTTATATATCCATTGTCGATGCCATTTCTCAGGTTTTAAAATGTCATTGAAAAGAAGTCTTGCAGCTGATGTAGGAAGTAGAAATCCGCGACGAAGAATTTTGACGGCTGCTCCAGGTGGTACTTTTCGAAGACGATTACCTAATGTTTTCATGGCAATATACTATCTAAAGAAGAAAAGATTGAAAAAAAAAATGAATAAGAAAGAGAAAGAGAGAGACGTTGAAATAAAAGCAAAAAAAAAAAAAAAAGAATTAAAAGAAGGAAAAGTAAAGTTTATTTTGTGTTCCCATAACGAGAGTGGGAGATTCATGATACTTTTTTCTTTTTGGTTCCCCACTAATCCATCCAAAACTTGTTCATCAATTTTGGTGTTACACACACATAGCAATCTTATTAAAACTTATTGTTGTTATTCGCCGTCCATATAAAAAATAAGTTTGCTTTTTTTCTATCGATCGAGCAAACCCCAAAAACAAGCCCCCACTTGATCTTCTTACTGTTTTATCATAAAATCAAAGAAATGGTATAGTTAAATTTATACCTTTCCATCAGAAAATAAGTAATGTTGTAAATGAAGAATAAATAGTTAAAAAAGTACCACACTCTTGATTGTTAACTTTAAGATACTATGACCTAGTTAATAGTAGTTATATTATTAGCAATATTAGTGCATTTAACAACGTTTTTGTAATACGTCTTCTTTTGTGGGCCTGCCTCCTCCCCCCCCCCCAAAAAAAAAATTGTTGTCGCTTTACCATACAAGGAACTGAGTAAATCTGTAAAGTGAATTAGGTTATCTCCACAATAGGCTGCATTCCATGTGTATAAGTTAGGTTTCATATTTATTTAGGATATCGTACCAACTTATGTGCTACTTGTAATAATGAAAGCACTGACCAAGATAAATAAAACATATGACCTACCAAAAATAGTTGAACTGTGGTGTGACAAAGAAAAGCAACATATATAGCCATTATTTTTATGTTGACTCAATGAACTTGTACATAGCCTTTCTTTTTTTATTCAAGAGTCAATGAGAATAAAAAAAAATATGGGTTTGTGTGCGTGTTAGATGTATTGACCTTCCCCCCCCCCAGACAACATAAAAAGACTGAATCGTTAAATTTTTCCAAGCTATTATTCATATAAGGTAAATGCGTAACTGCAACAATATGCACAATAAAAAAAAAGATTGTAACTCAACTATTTTTATTTAATTTTATTCTGATCGCATTTTTCATACGAGTGATGTAAAAATATTTTATTGGTACTGACAGCTTCTATAAAACGATTGACTCCACGTTGAAATTTTTTCCCCTTGTTACGTATATTTTTAAGATATACATATTTAGTTGTTAATCCATAACAAATTTATAAAGAAAAATTTTACTTAGTTAAGTCGTATGAAAATTAAGAAAAAAAAAGATTATTTTTTGTGGTTGACATGATTATATTAAGACTACCACTACTACTGTATGCTACAAATGACATGTCTTACTACCATTTACCTGCTCGCAATATTCGATATAACAATGAGTTTCTCTGATTTGAGATGAATTAAACGTGGAAATTGTATTTGATCTTTTAATGGCAATGGTTGAGTCAAAATATTGCTATATTGGGCGAACCACTTCTAGTGCTTGAATTTAAAAATTACTACGTATGCATACCATCCATGACCAGAAAGGATACATCATTTAATTAAGAGCTCTTATTTGTCGTAGCAAATAATCACTTTTTCTGTTTTTTATTCGCGAGGAGTTTAATTAGTATTGTACATGGATAACACTTTTATCCGATCATTCTCTAGGAATACAGTTATAGCAACCAACTTCTACTGTTGTATTAATTGTAATTTTACAGTAATATATATTATATATATATAACAAGAGCAAGAGACAATACTAAAAAGAAGCACAAGAATAATGAAATATAAAATTATTATTGCTAATACAAATACTTGAAAACCGCGAATTTCAATACGTACGCATTAGAAACTTTGTAAATGTCAACTGATAAAACAGCAAAAATTGTTCTTACTCAAGGATTACGCTTTTCGAAAATTAAACAAGTACGTATCGTGATTTTTTTTTATCTTCTGCTGGTCGCTTTTTTTAAAACTTTTCCTTTCCCTTCTTCAAATATATTTGTGATTTGTTATTTTAGTTATGTTGTATAACTTCACGTCACCAAAAATCAAACAATGATTCGTGGGAAATATATCATTGATTATCATAGCCTAATGTATAATATGCTTTATTGATCACTCTGCATGATTTTTGAGTCAGTTATGGAAAAAAGAAAAAGACATCATTAGCATAATTAGCTCAACTTTCTAAAAGTGGTACTTTTTTTTATGCAAATGGAAAAAAAGAAAGATAAAATTAATAGTGACGTCCATTTTATTCCAATTTATAGTAAAATTATTGATATAAATTAAGCATGATATTTTTTATTCCAATACACTCTTGTTTTTATTTAAACTAATCTAGTACGTAATGGTTGTAAACGTAAATGTATTCATAATGGAGCTGTCATGGGTAAGATATAATTATGCATGAGTAGAACTCTCACTCATATATATATATATATAACAAGATCATACTACGTATTGAGTGCGGATGATGAATTTATATAGGAGATTTGATCATCATTGCGAGCATAATCATTATCATCATTATTCAAATGTGTAGATCACGGCACCATACATTTATCAATCCAGACAACAAAGAAGGAATATTTTTTTTCTTGTTGTTATGAAAGAAAAAAACATCTCAGTGTGATTTAATACATTTGTGTAGGCTCCACCCTTGTGTTAGTATAGATAGTGCTATTACTTCATTATTTATTTTTCGAATATGTACGTAATATAAAGCTACTTATAATTTATATAATGTTGTCTTGTACCACCAAGTTGACAATAACAACAATAACAGACATTTAATACAGTGACCTACTTACGGAATAAAAAAAAACCTTCTGAGAGATCACTTGAGAATATTCTACAGAATAAGCAGATATCATTGTTAACCAATCGTACATTGTTATTTGTTTTGTCTATCACGATGATACAATAATTTTTTTTTTAAGTTTATATCATGGCGAATCAATTTGACCATATTTTACCTTAACTTCGTGTTATCCTACTTCTAAATGCGGAAAGATAACATAGGTAAGAAGCCAACTCATGCATTATTCATCCTCTTTTTTTTTTACATGCTTATGAAAAAAAAAAATAGAATGATGAAAACATTCATGCAATTTATTTGATACTTAATATAATTAACTGATATATCATTATTATTATTATTTCCTTATATAATTATTGATATCGACAAAAAAATAAAAAGGAAAAAAAAAAAATCAGGCCGGTATGAACACGAGAACGACCACACCTTATGACCATGTGACGGAGCACACCATCATCATTCATCTTACCTTTTCTCTATCCTACTCTGCACTTTTTATATTTTATCGCTATAATTATAATAATAATAAATACCCTCATAATTTTTCTATCATATATTACAGAGATAAAACTGTTTGCTTGGCTGCGAAATGTCGTATCTTCTTTGGCCATCGTCTCGATAATCATGACGAATCGAAAACAACTACAAGAACATCAAGCCTATCTTACCAATGTTCATAATCGGGTCTATACTTGTGCCAATTGTCATTGTCACATTACAACCCATGCTGCCATCATGTCTAGAGCATTTCAAGGAAGGGTAACTTTATAATAAATTTTATTATCTATCTATCAATTTGTTATATCAGCTTGTCTATTTATTTTTTTCATACTCTCCTTTTTTTTTCTACTACTACTACTACTACTCTCTCTTTTTTCTCCTTCAATCCTTCCACTTCCTTTCTCGACATATTGACTAGCAACTAGAAGATTAAATCAATTCTTTTTTTGTTCTTTTTCTTTTTAAAAATAATAATAGCATGGTCCTGGTTATCTTGTTGGCAAAGTCGTAAATGTAACAGTAGGGGTAAAAGAAGAACGATTGTTAATGACAGGAGTTCATACTGTTGCAGATATATCCTGTATGGTATGTCGTGCAAAACTAGGATGGAAATATTTACGGGCGCGAGAGAAACCACAGAAATATAAAGAAGGAAGATATATTGTTGAAAAATCCAAATTATCTCGAGAAAACATTTGGAGTGACGATGACGATGATGGTTTTGATAGGGATTGTTATTAATAACAATTGATGATAAAACATACCAATCTATTCATCCATCGAGCTATATAATTATAATAACCCCTCTTTTTATTCATACCTTTTTCTATTTCTCTCCCCGAATTCCAATCATTATTCACATTCATACAAGAGCCATAATCATCCTATTAAAATACTAGTATCACAATCATGCATATATTACGCACATGGAAATTTGATAAGTTTATAGTTTATTTGCTGCTATTGTTTATTCTTATTGTTGAGGTTTTAGCAATTGAGTGAACAGATCCGCACCAGTTGCCATGGTACCATCTAAAAACATAACAACCAAAGCACCCAATTTTTGTTATTTTATTTGATCCATTTGATTGTATATACACACACTCATCCTCTCTCTCTCTAATTCCCTTCATTTTTTTTTTCATAACGATATCAATAATGATAGTAAATAATAAACAACAAAAACAAATACTTACTCTTTTGTCCCCATACTGATGGTAATCCTCCTTTACTACCCCAAGCTTTCTCTTGACTCTCATACTTGATAGGCCGCGTGGATGCTTCAGCATTTGTATCATGGTATGCTGCCAACGTATCGGAAAATCCTAATTCAAGTAATTTATCAGTTCAAGAAGGGAGAAGAGAATCGAAAAATAAATGTATTTACTTACGTTGGTTTAGGAATTGTACAACTTCTGCACTATTAAATCCATTCACACCTACAGTATGTGGTGCTACGGGCGCAGGTACCGATGCAGGTACTATTGGGGGTGTACTCGATCGATTCGTAATATTCCCTTGGTTGCTGTTACTATTGGTATTGGTATTATTGTTACTAGTCTTGTTTCCAGGTCCTGTTTGTTGATACTCTTTTTGTTTGCCTAACAAAAACATATTTATAAAAGAAGAATTAAGCCCCATCTGTTACATTTTTACTTATTTCTTTTCTCTTCTTTCCCATCTTGACAAAAAGTCATTAATTTTACCATACCAGCAGAATTCTTTCGTTGTTGTTGTTTTATTGAATCGCGTCGATCGGATGGCTTCTGTTTATGACTATTTCCTATAAAATTCAATATCTTGTTAAGATGAACTGTTTTTTTTTTCTCGCCTTTAGCTACAACATTTATTTATATATTTACCTGGCATTGTTCTCTAAAATGAATAAGTTTTTTTTAAGGATGCATAAAAAAAGTGCGCTGTCTTTAGGGTGTCTAGGATTTATTTTGGCTCGCAGCAACTTCTCAACAAACTTGTCACACCTGAGATTTTTTTTTTTTTTTTGGCTTCTCCTTAACAGACAAGCCAACATGTAAGAGCTTGTGAAACCCATTTAGTTTTTTTTTTTCATTGTTATACCAACTATAGTAAATAGGCGCATAAATGTCAAAAAAGTTACTTGTGTCATTAAGTTAGGAAGTTTCCCAGATGGTGGTAATACGAGCCACCATGCAATAATTACAAAGTGAGAAATAGCATTATTATTTTTTCTTGTTTATATACGTCTAAATATGTAGTAACAACAATACTAGTTACGTATGAGGAAGATATATAGTTTTTGATTATTTTATAAGAATTAAATAGAACGAATTCATCACTCATTATTGACTTCGTTAAAATAAGAATATGATAAAAAGTACTACTGATGGATAAGAGAGTGTGGTTGTCGGGTAGTTCTCAAATATAAGACAACTATAAATTTTGTGTGGTACGTAGGATTGTAATGTTTCACGTTTTTTTGTGCATTTTTGTCTTCTTATTATTCAATGCCCCAGATATCAATGACTTTATTACTGTTACCAACCCTTTCAACTTTCTATAAGATAGTTTAATCAACCACACCTTAAGTATTCAAGAAAGAAATAAAAATGAAAATGAAAACTCTTTGTAATAAGTAAAAAATACATAAAACAATAACAATTTTTTTCTATCTATAATAGTAGCGACATATCTACCGTGCCTTAATAGTCATTTTAGTTAGTATATGACATGCACAGCCGTGAAAAGTGACATTACTACCAGTGACACGTGTTTCAATATGAGAGTATATTGAACTTGGTGCATTAAGACAGGGTAAAAATCCGAACATAATGTTGTACTTAATATTAAGAATTTAAAAAAGAAAATGGAGAAAAACTTATAAAAAATATCGTATTATACGCCATCAAATCAATGGCGAGGTAAAAGGTGTATTATCTTGGTACGGTTAAACTCGAGAAGACGATACCTCACATCAAAGTAGTATTTTTTCAAGAGGCTTGAAACATCAGCAACATCAGGAGTCTCATGCTGATACGTAACGATTTTACTACATATTAAAGATGCTGCCGATGACGCTGAGTATAATAGTTATACTAAACGCTCCATTCAATTTTTATATGAAATTTAGACAATCATCATTTAATAAAAAGATTAAATAGTAGTTATATGCTTAAAAAATTTACTTTCTATATAACATAATATATGTGTTGTATTTTTTACATAATATATATACGATGATATGATACAGCAACAACTTCAAATTTTATCATTTCATGATAACACAAAAAAAAAAAAAAAAAAAAAAAAACTTGAAACTACGTAGCAAAGATCGTACACACACGTAGTGCATTGGTACAAAAAAAGTGTAACCACTACATTAAAATTCTTTAGCAGGATTCATTAGTTATAGAGTTGATAAATTTAGTGAAATGGTGTTAAGTCCTTTAAATCTTTTCTTCCAAATCAATGATAAATATGCTTAGTGACAAAATGGCAGTGCTACGAGAATCGGATAATGGGAATCCAAGAGGTGTACGACCACATGGTAAAATGTGTTTTTGAAATGTTTTGAACACCCTGATCAAATAAAATGATACACAGTATATTGTAAAACAAATTATCATAATGGCTTAAATATATATTTTCCTCAAAAATATGATTTTAAGAGGAATTTTTGTTTTCCAACAAGTAATAACTTTGTAAGAAGTTACGTAATAGAAGAAACTTTTAATATATTTGGGAAAAATTGAAGGAAAAAAAAAGAAATTATAGTAAGATCGACTGACCACATTCTTTGAGAGATGATTTGTTGAAAAGTTCATTGCCATCGTTACACAAATAGTATGTTTGGGTTTTTTTTTTCCATATGGATTATGATCAGTATATGCAATTTTATTATAAATAATGAGTAAATTAAAAAATCTTATGTGTATATATACAGCAATATATTTATTTAGTTATTATTTTTCTGTATCCCTTTTGTTTTTCTCAATCAAACCTGGGTCCCGGTGAAGAGAAAGGGGGGGGTGCTTTAACGGAAGTGATTTCCGAAGCACATTCCTTTATTGTTTATCTAACAACTTATATCTAGTTTTAGAAATTGACGACAAAAACTCTCATCAAACAAGTGTATGGTATGCTTAAATCCCCTCCCAAAAAAAAAGTATACTGTTGTCTTCTCGTTGTTAAAATGAAATTAATAATAATGATTAAAGAAAAAAGACCACGTTCATAAATATGCTTTCTATAAATGTTTATATAAAAAAAAAAGAAAGTGTTCATTTGATTAAAGGAGGAAATTAAGACAAGGAGATTGAGGTTGTGTGTGTGAAAAAAAAAATGAACAAAATAGGTGGAAAAAAAAAAGAAAAAGAAGAGGTGACAATAGCGTGAATTATAACTTTGCAAAATAATAAAATTGTTAAGAAAAAAAAATCAAAATGAAAAAAATAATAATAAAGAAATAAAAGAGAGAATAAAAAGTTAATACTAATATGATCATCACAAACAAAACGCGGCAATTATATAATTAATTGTTGAGTTTGCTTTGTTAATTTGTGTGTGTGTGTGTGATTGTTTGTTGTTGTTGGACATGGGAAGACGAGATAAGAAAAAGAAAATAATTGTATAATTGTTCGTGAGTGTGAAAAGTGAAAAATAAGAAAGACTAATATAGTTGTGTTGCGATGAGGGAAAGAGAGGGAGAGGGAGAGAGAAAGAGGAATTGTTAGAGAACTGAAAGAAATATGAATTTGTTTTGTATAGTAAAAAAAAATGCTCTTCTAATCCAGGGAATAATAATATTAATAAGCCCTATAAACCAAATTATGTTGAGAAAACTCTTTTGCTTGGGAGATTTGCTTGTTAAATTGAGAGAGAAGGAGAAGTGTGTGAATTTGTCATCACTGACATAAACCACATGTTAATTTTGCCAAAAGACTCTGTTTCTTTTGTTGACGTATTGGCTGTTGTTGTTGTTGTTGCTGCTGTTGTTGTTGTTGGCTATGACGTTGCTGCTGTTGTGAAATATGTTGCTGCTGTTGATCTGGAATAGGTTGATCTCTTGCTGTCGTTTGTGCTTCGACATGCTTACCCGAGGTCAACTGGCGTTGATTATCTGCAATAACTTTCTTGGCAGGTGCAGGCAATCCTTGACGAGCAGCTTGGCGTTTCGAGAGAGTTTCCCAACCTTTACCATTATTGAGTAACATCCAATCATAAACACCATCTTCTACTTCGCCGGAATTCTTGATGACCTTTGTAAATAATTCTCGTAGAAAATCATAATCGGGGGACTCTTCGAAACCAAGTTTACGGACATATTGAAGATAGATACCAAATTCCTCGGGGAATCCGTCACAAAGATCCTTGACAGCGGTACTTTGTTTCTTTTCTCCAATCTTTTCATATTTCTGTTTATTTGTAGCAGCCTTCAGTCCTTGCCATGGCAACGAGCCACGTAAAAAGTACATGAACACATGGCCAAGTGCTTCAAGATCATCACGACGAGATTGTTCTAAAAAAAGAACAAATTAGCACATCAAATTATATATATATATATATAGATAAATTTAATTCAAAAAAAAATTAAATAACAATAGTTACCTCGACCCAAATGAGTATTGATACTCATGTAACGTGCGGTACCAGAAAGACTCTTGCGTTCACGATAAGGAATATGTTGCTTTGTTTTTGGATCGCGATACAATTTTGCCATACCAAAATCAACAATGAAGATATGGTTAGCCATTTTGGTACCAGGCTTTCCAATTAAAAAGTTATCAGGTTTGATATCTCGGTATATCAAATTCTTTTCATGGATGGTCTGCACGCGATTAAGCTGATTATAAAGAAATTAGGAGAAGAAAAAGAAGGAATAATAATAATAAGATAATAAAAATGTTAAAATAGGACATCAAGAAGAATAATTAGCATGAATTTGTATATAACTACAAGTCCTCTTTCTCTCCTTTCAATTCAATTCAATTCAATTGAATTCATTTTTAATTACCATTTGTTTTGCAAGCATAGCAACAGTTTTTGTCGAGAAACGGCGTCCACAAATATCAAACATATCTTCCAAACTAGGACCCAATAAATCAATTACAAGGATATTATGAAGACCTTCTTGACCAAAATAATAAGCTGTGGGTATACCGGCTATAAATAAAATAATAACTCGATTAATAAACTATTTTTCCAATTGAAAAATTAGGATGATAAACAATTATACTTACTTGAACCTGCCATGATTTTGTATGTTCTATATTCATCACGTAATTGAGGTGCATCACTTTTCCTTGGTTCAAACTTGATAGCCACGGGTTGATTATTGAGTAAATTCGTGCCTTTTAAGATATATTATATAATTGTAACCATATACAAAAAAGAATAGAAAAGAAAAAAAGCTGCTTGTGTTACTGCGACTATAAAAGTCAAAACAATATTGAAATGACTAGTACCTATAGTTATATAAGAGAAAAGGGATCGAGACAGAGAAGGAGAAAGAGAGAGAGAGAGAGGAGAGAAAGGAAAGAGAAGAAGAATAACTCACCTTCATAGATAATACCGAAACTACCTTCACCAATCTTTTTACCGACTCGATAATGTACACCAACAACATTATGTGAAGAAAATGGATTAGCTGCTGCAGAAGAATGAGAATGGTTTCCGGTCATGTTTTCTTAAGAGAAAAAAAAAAGATAATATTAATTAGGGTTGTTGTTGGTTGATGTTTATAAATGTCGTCGGAGAGTGAGAAAGTGAGAGGACGAGGTAAAATGAAGTTTGTTATGTAGCAGTAGTAATAATAATAATAATAATAGTAATAATAAAGAGGTGCTAATTACAATAAGAAATGAATTAGATGAGAAAAAAAAAGTTGGGTTTTTTTTCCCAAAAGAAGTGAGGAAAAAAAAAAAAAAAGAGAGAGAGAGAGAGAGGTGTTAGTTTACCGGAGGTAGAAAAATATATTTCAACCAAAGAAGATGATAATAATATATATATATATATTTCTAAGTGTAATAGTGTGTTGTGCGGGAAAACTCGTGGCTGAGACCCTCGATAGGGAGAATGAAAGATCAACAAGAAATAAATAAATGAAAAAAGAAAATGATGAATCAACTTACAACACAATAAATGAAGTTGTTGTTCTTTGTTTTATAAATATAAAAAAACAGAGTGCAAGAAAAAAGAAGTATACAGTAAAAGAAAAAAAAATATAGAGAAACAATAGTAAATAGTAATAACGAGTTTAATAACCCGCTACATACTTATTTTATAAGGGAAAAAAAAGGAAGGGGAACGGAAGGAGGTATATAATAGAAATGTATTATATGTTATACGAGAAGGTGAGGGGTTTTTTTTATCCATGATATCAAAGAATTGTAATCAAAAAAAAAAAATAAGTTTTACCAAATTCAATAATTACCTTAAAAATGGAGGGGGTTATTATTATTCTTATTATTGTTGTTCGTTGTTGATAATAATTGATTGAAACTGATTATTGTTATAATAAGTATAATGATGACTGAAACAAAAAAAAAACGTTTATTATAATATATATATATATATATTATAGTACCTTTGAAAAAGCGCGTGGATGAAGTATTTTTAAAGGAGTTTTTTTTTAGTAGAGGAGGAGGAGAAGAAGAAGAAGAGGAAGAAGAAATGGGTATGATTCGATAAGAAAGGGAGGGAGTAGGGTGTATAGGTGTGATAATATGTTAAGGAGCGTATATAATCAAAAGAGTAAAAAAGATGTTGGAAACAGAAAGGAAAAAAAAAAGATGTTATTGCTTTGGTGCCTTGCACTTTGATAGTTTCCGTTCGTTTGTGCTGCGTTTTTTATTCTTGTGTAATCTTTGTTTCGTAACATCCCAAATTCGCGGGGAACTTTTTTTTTTTTTTGTTTACGCTTCAGAATATATTTCAAAAAAAAAAAAAAAGTCCGCAAATCAATTAACTCTTCTCCTCGTTCAAAAAGAATATACTTTCCTTTCTGTTGTATCTTTATTTTTTTGCCGGGAATCCTTCCGTATTCTTTTAATATTTTTTTTGCTGACTTTAATGGGTTAATTGGGAATGACAAAGTTATCAGCCGATGGAAATGCCGATAATTATTGTTGTTATACCATGCTGTTTCTTTTGCTTTAAAAAAATTGAAGTCATTTCTGTATCACCTTTTACGCATAGTATTACACGTGTATTTGTATCTCATAGAAACTTTGGGCCTAGCCAACCAGGTTACTTGTGGCTAGATATCAATATTATAATTATGGTAATAAGTTAACGGGTCCTCTTTTCTCGCTCTTTTTTTTCACACAAATATTTACTTCTTTCTCCATTTAAAAAATAAGCTTTTTTTTTGTTCTTTTATTCTTTCGAGAGAGAAAATAAATAAAGGAAAGCAATCAGGGAATATTTGGTAGATAATATAGGCCATCTGCCAAGATTTTATATATATATATTTGGATCGGATATTAAAGATGATCAGCGAAACAAGAATGATTTGCGGACGATAATAATTAACATGTAAAATAGATTAATATATCCTATTAAACTTGGAACTGAGTTTATTTTTTATGAGTTGAACAAATGAATAATTATCTGATTGTTTAAAAAAATTATGCCAAATACACATTATAACGATTATTGAGTTTACTATTTAATCACCTTTATTAACTCATTGTTTAGTTTATGATATAGTAAAAAAAAGAAAACATATTCTTGACAACATGGTAGCAAAAGTAGGACATAAAATATGAATGTTAGTGTAAACCTAAATCATATTAAAGATTATATATTTATATTAACATGCTTTTTTTATACTATGTTTGCGGGATTATTATACAAATATGTCAACCACACATTCTCGTGGTCGCTTTGTCTGTTTTATCGTTTTTTTTTTAACTAGCAACTTATTCTGGTGTGACAGAATATTAATAGCAATTATTTTCGTGTGTAATGAAAAGTTTTTTTTTTTAGGTTTTGAATTGAAATACGTACAAATAAAGATGATGTTGATTAGGAACAGCTTTCTATCATCTACCTTCTTTTCGTGTATATATATTTTAATTTATTTTGAGAACCAGGAGGATGTATTTTTTTTCATGCTGAGTAGATATTTAAATGTGTTTAGCACACAAGGTACTATACGATAAAATGTGAAATTCGGGTAACAAACTGGGTAAGCAATAATGATAATCAGCAATAAAGGTACCGTTAGTAACTAATGTTTTTTATATCCATTTTTTGACATTTAATTTTTTTGTTATGCTCCTTTAGCACACCATCATTTTTATATTGTACGGTGGATAATACTAACTTAAAACTAAAATATATATAATTAGTTAATACATTCTTTTGAGAGTCGATCATAATAGCAACTTCCCATTGTAGAAAAAAAAAGAATTCTACATACCAAAATGTAACTCGATTTTTCTTCTGGTCGCAACTAGGTGATAAATATATGTACTCGGTGTAGATCACCGGTCATCACAAAGAAGATTGATAAAGCATTTCTCTCTTCAAAGGTGCTAGTCTTTCTGATCTTTCTAAATATTAGCAAAAAGGATGTTCAAGGGTTAGAAGTTCTAAAAAGCAAGCCTCTTTAGAATAAGTTTATTTTTTTTGTTTACAACGCTCCAATAAAGAGAATCGCTACCAACACTTCATAATTTGGCGATACAGATACCCACACATAAAAAATTGTCAAAAATATTTCCAGGTTACTATAAACTGTAATAATCATTATCGGGATCCGTAGTATATATTTAACTACCTAGCACGGAATATAATATAGCTACACTAAGTTATTTAATGTATCTTTGCTGGAGATTTATAAAAAAAAATAAGGTGCCAGTATAAAGGTCGAAATCACTTATAATATAATATGCTTTTTGGGGTGTCCCTAGCAATTCATTTTAATAAAAGCATTCTATTACGTATTATCTACTTTTCTACTAAAAAGTCATGAAATAGGAAAACTTTCTCAAATGAGTCGCCACACTAATAAGTGAGGATTAGCGTTTGCAAGTATGAACTATAATGCTAATTAGATTACTCAGGTCAATAATTATCTTGGTCTTATTCGGTCTTGAAGGCTAACTGGAGTGTGGGCGAAGGCGGGAAAGAAGTTATAAAATGGATATAAAGACATGATGTATTCCTTGACATCAGAGAAATTTAATAGCTATGGCTTTGTAGTACTACTGCAACCGAAAAAAATAACTAGATTAATGGTACTACATATACCATTGGTATGTTGCTGTACATATATTATCTTGGATTTTCCATTATATTACGGGAGTTTACTAGGTGTGACTCATAATACTTTAGCAGCAGAATAAACAGACTTTATTGATAATTTTCAACTCTTTGTCTGGAAGTTTCTTTTTCTGGATGACAAAATATATTGAATAAATACATTTTGTCTACGTAAAACATAAAAAATAAAACATCCATAAAAAATATTAGTATCGTAACTAATGCAATTTATACAGTGATTATTCGTTCACTATGTGAGGATTTGTACCTGTTTAGCGAATTACCGGTTTAGCGAATTGAAAGGCAGCTGGTACTAATATGCAGAATATACTGGAAAAATAACTATAATTAAATTAAGCTGTACAGATAAGATAAAAAAAATGATAGTTCATATAATGTAGCTTTGCTACTATGAGCTAATCTTTTAGTGATAAAAATGATACCAGTGTACTCGTCAAATAGTGATAATGAGCTAGAGATTGGGTTAATAATGAATTTATAACAATGTGTGTTTAATATGGACCATGGTTAGCAGTTGAATACATGAGTAAAAATGAATTGTATCAACAACATAATTTTATATTCAATAGTAATGAACAAGTACATGACAAAGTTGAAAAGAAGTACGTACGTATGCACATGAGGAGAAAGAAAAAAGCATCTATGTGAAGTTGGGGAAAAAGAGACACTGTTATCAACAAGATGTTGAGAAGCTTTCTTTTGACGACAAAAATGATTTGTGTATTTTTAATTGCTATGGAAACAAAGTAGCCAACTGAAAACAAAAGGAAGAGCTGAGATGACGTTAAAGGAAGGCTGTATTACTGATTTTACCAATAAAAAGACTAAAATTATATCATATAAAATAAAATAATACTATTATAAACCCGGTAAATATTTAGGAAAGCTCACTGGATACCGATTTAACGAATCACCGGTATTTTACTGAGAATATTTGAGAGATACTTCTACGTACGTACCGGTTTACGTAGCGAAATACCGGTTTAACGAATACCAGTTTAACGAATAATCACTGTACCTTTAATGTGTATCAACTGATGTGCCTTTGCTCTTTTAAACGTCTTGTATTTCGCGCTTATTTTTATTTATATAAAAATAGATATAATTCTTCTATCGTATCTAATGAAAAGTTATTATAATAAACTGCTAATTATATTTATTTAATTTTACCAAATATATAGTAGGTACAGTATCATAGCTATATTAATGGGAAGAAGGAGGACGTAGATAGGCTACGTATGTAATGCTATGATATGTATTTACTTTAAAGAACTGTATCAAACATTAGATTCTCTATATCCAATATGCAACACTTAATATGGCGTTTGATACATTAGAAAAACTGCATCAGATAGAGAAAAGTTTTATTTCATGCTAAACTAATTCTTCGTATTGCTATCAATAGAAAAGGCTTTTTTTTTTGTATCTTTATTAAGTTATGAGTTTAGTGCTTATAAACAGAAAATTTTCTCACTTGCTCCTTACTGCAAAAGGTTTTGAGTAAATTATGCTTCCAGTCAATTTTGTTTTGTTAACATTTTTTTTGTTAAACAAGCATCACCAAGAAAATTCCGAAAAAAGTTTCTTTCATTTATATATGGGGCCATTTATCGTGAACTGTATAACTTATAACTGGTTTTAAAAGAGAGAAAAACAATTTATTCAAATAAATGTCACTATAGTATATCAAACAATTATCTAATTTCAATAATTGTACTGGTAGTTTTTTTTCTTCAATATTAAGAGCAATTCTTATCTGTGAGATCTTTCTTTTCTATCTCGGCTTATTGTCTAGAAACAAATGTATATTTTTTTACGTACTAGTATAAATAAAGTAATTTTATAAAATTTTAGAGTATAATTATTTGATAGCTTCGATTATATTTTTGTTATCTTATCAATGATAATATTATGATATCCCTATATAACAGTTGATATGATTACCATATAAATAAACATTTCATACTAGGTTATTACGTACGTATTTCCGAAAGAAACTCCATAATTTTACGCGATAGTATGTAGCAGCTAATTAATTGGAACAGTATTTCTATTATTTTCAGGTATCAATGATGTATATAATACAGCTGAAATAACTTGTGTATTGGGTATTGTCAATCTTTTTTATCGAACAATTACTACTACGTAATTCGTACTTACTTTATTTATTTATGTACAATAAAAAAAAAGAAAAGACACCCAAAAACTAGTAAAATCATTATAAAGTATCACTTATCAATAAAAACTATATCATCCTGCTCGTCATAATATTATACGTACTGTATATATATATATATATATATTTACAATTAGATTATTAAAAGTCCTTATATCATATGTATATAATGATCGATTCAATGCTATTTTTCAATGAAAAATTTCGACCACAATTTACAAAAGAGGTTAAAGACATATAAATAAATTACACCATTTTACCTAAGAATGCAAAGTATTACCAGAAACAACTATTTAAACAAGGTCCGTTGGGCACAATAAAGCAGCAGGACTTTTATAGAAATTCATGACACACAACTTTTATCAAGAAAAACGTTATCATTTTTTTGAGCCATAATTATGTACATTGTTACAAGCCAATGGTGTAAAATAGTGCTATGCTCATTACCAACTTTGTCGAACTAGAGGACGAATTGAGATAACCAACAATTTTAAATATTTTAACGTTTGAGATGAATGAAGATTGCATAAAACCGATGATAACATATTGGAAGTCCGTTTGACATGCTTGGGCCGATACTAGAGAGCCAAAAAAAAAAAAAGGGAAAACCTATTAATTGAGAACGATCATTTCGATCAACATAAGTTACTGTTATTTCTATATTTTATATACATTAATCCCAATATTTCTAGAATAAATAGGCATAATCTTCTTTGCTATCGCTTCATGATAATGATAATATAATATATGGGATTTTTTTATAACTATATATTTTTTCTGTCCTCATGTATGTATATAAAACGCTAAAATGCTGATGATATATAAGGTAAATGAACACCATATGTCAACTTTAAGATAGATGATGTGTAATACAATTATTCAGTAGTTTACGAAAGTAAACTTTCGAACGCAGAACAAATTTAACAGTGTTAAAAAATGTGGGGTTAGTTCTGACATCTTTAAAGCACGAGGAAAAAAATCCATACTTAAACGTAACTGTGATCTTATTTTTTTTTTTAAAAAAAAATGAAACATATCCAATTTTGTACCATATAAAAGTAATTTACAAAGCGTGGTAAAAATGTATTGTTAACTTTTCCCATATAATGCGATACATTAATATGGAAGCATCTTTCATACTTTATCAATCTCACATTCATCATGGTCAAACATCTTATAATAGTATTTTCTCTTCTTAGTATTTTTTTTATTGTTGACTGGATCCATCTATTTAATGTTGGGCCAGTGTTGTTAGAATATTCTTCTTTTTACAAATCTTGTTCGTAAATAATAATATCACACGGTCCCAGAAAGAAATAAAAAGATAACACAGGACCTGAGTTTATTTCTTACTAAATTCAAATTCATTATTTCCTTTTTTATACTATTCGATTTTTATGATATCATGATCAGGGTGGAGCAAAAAAAATTCTTTTTTTTTTCTTTTTGTGGCCCATTCAAACCGAAAACAAAGTTTTATTTGATAAGTTACTTCATTAATTAATAGTTTAAAAAAGAAAAAGGAACAATGGACAACAGATTAATTGAAACCTTGTTATCATAAAAGAGACAAAGTTTTACCTTTATGGTGATAGATTTTGATGAAACATTAATATCACACGGGTTTGATATGCTGACCGAAGAAACGATAATACTGACATCTAATTCGCTCCATAGTTAGTGGTTGTGACACTATAAATTTCCAAATTTGGGTGAATCTTTGTCAGAAACCGTCCGATAGGACTCAGCTAAGTTCAGATTCAGTACTAACCTACCTGGAGGCTATTTACTTAATTTTTATCAGTCAATCGGTGTATCCTTAGGATTGTAAAATAAGAAATAAGCAAGCCGGATCGTCCTTAATTATATGTCTTTGACGCATTAATTATAACTGACAACAAAAAAAGGTACAAAATATACGAAAAATAATAAAAAAAAGTTTATTATATTTTGTTTTTTTTTTGTAACATTAAATTGTTTTAAATTATAACGTTTTTCAATGATTTTTCTTCTCTCGATTAAATAATTTTTTTTTATCATATTATATTAAGGATATTTGTCTGGTCTGAGGCTAGCAATGACAAATCATGCAAAACTTTCCCACATCCCCGCCACTGAGTGCTATCAAAGATATGCTATCACGTTGCGGAGGAGCAATAGGATCGCCGAGTATATATATATCGCCTTTTTCCCCAATGTGACCCAAACTACTTTAATTGTTTTTACTTTTCTGCACCACTTATTCTACTTCTCCATTCAAAAAAGCATACCTTTTTTTATAATCTCTCTTAATTATCATCATGGCCACTACTGCTAAGGAAATGAAGACTGCTACTGCCGCAACTATCAGCAAGCGACCCTATGCTCATCCTTTGGATCAACTTACTAGTGATGAAGTTGTTCATGTTGCCCAAATTGTTCGTGGTGTCAAGGCTGGAATGAACTTTGTATTTAACACCATTACTCTCAAGGAACCTACTAAATCCGTTATGATGTCTTTCCTTGGTTGGGATACTAGCAAGCCCCGTGTCACTCAAGTTGAACGTGAAGCTTTTGTTATTATTTTGGAAAAGGAATCCATGAACGTTTATGAAGCTGTTGTTTCTTTGGATAGTGAAACCATCAAGTCTTGGAAGTATGTCCCCGATGTTCAACCTATTTTAACCATGGATGAAATGTTTGAAGTTGAAGAGCTTGTTCTCAAGGACGAAGGTGTTCAAGCTGAGTGTCGCGAATTGGGTATCAAGGATATGTCTCAAGTTTTCTCTGATCCTTGGGCTATTGCTCGTCATGTCAACTATCCTGGTCGTAGCAAACGTATGATGCAAGCTTTGATGTACATGCGTACTTGTGAAGATGACAATCAATACGCTCATCCTTTGGACTTTATTCCTATTATTGGTAAGAATGATGATATTTTATTTGGACAAGGAAGGATGGACGGATATAAGGGACAAAAAAGAAAAAAAATTGAAAAATAGTATATAAAAAAGGAAGATAAGAGCAAAGGAAAAAAAAAAAGAAAGAAAAAAAACTAAACGAGATTGTTTGGCTATCATAAATTTTAGATGTGGGTAAAATGAAGGTTGTCTCTATTGAACGTATCAAGCCAAGAAACAGCAAATTTACTCGTCCTACTATTCCTCAAATGAACCACAACTTTTTGCCTGAATTTGTTGGTGAAGAAAACTTCCGTAAGGATATCAAGCCTATTGTCATCCAACAGCCTCAAGGTGTCTCATTCACCGTCAAGGGTAACGAAGTTGATTGGCAAAAGTGGAATATGCGCGTCTCTATGAACTATCGTGAAGGTCTTGTCATCCACAACGTCAGCTATCAAGATGGTGCCGAAAAACGTCCACTCTTCTACCGTATTGCCATGTCTGAAATGGTCGTTCCTTATGCCGATCCCAATACACCTCATCACCGTAAACATGCTTTCGATGTCGGAGAATATGGCATGGGTCTGTGTACCAACTCTTTGACTTTGGGTTGCGACTGTCTTGGTTCTATTTATTATTTCGATGCTTGCTTCAACGACCATGAAGGTAAACCTTTCCATGTTCCCAGCGCTATTTGTATGCACGAAGAAGATGCTGGTATTTTGTTCAAGCATACCGATTACAGAAATGGCCGTGCTCACACTGTTCGATCCCGCCGTCTTGTTATTTCCCAAATTGTCACTGTTGCCAATTATGATTATGGTTTGTACTACTACTTTTATCAAGATGGTACCTTTGAATATGAAGTCAAGGCTACTGGCGAACTTAACACTCATGTTTTGGCTGAAGATGAAACTCCTGGAGATTATGGTGTCATTGTTGCTCCCCAAATCAATGCTCAATACCATCAACATTTCTTCACCATGCGTATTGATCCTATGATCGATGGTCCCAATAACTCGGTCGTCCAATACGACAGTTACACTTCGCCCTTCCCAACAGGTCATGAACGCAACAAGTACGGTAACGCTTTCTTGGCCAAGCCTACCATTCTCAAGGATACTTTCGAAGCTCAAACTACTGCCAACTTTGAAACTTCGCGATTCTGGAAGATCATTAATGAAAATCGTATCCATCCTTATACCAAGGAGCCTGTAGGTTGGAAGATTATGTCAAATAATATGTCACCATTTTATCCAAGTGAAGAATCGATTGTTGCTCAACGTGCTCCATTTGCCAAGAAGGGTCTCTGGGTTACTCCTTACAATGAAGATCAAATGTTTGCTGGTGGTTTCTACTGTAATCAATCGGACGGTTCGGATAATCTTGAAGCTTGGGCCAACCGCGAACGTCAAAATGTTCAAAACACAGATATCGTGGTCTGGCTCACTTTTGCTGTCACCCATTTACCACGTGTTGAAGATTTCCCTGTGATGCCTGTAGAACATGTAAGCATGATGATGAAACCAGCCAATTTCTTTATGGCCAACCCTGGTTTGGATATTGCGCCAAGCAACAAGGCTACCAACAAATCTGTTTATGCTGATGCTAATGTGGCACCAACTTCTTCTTGTTGCTCATCCTCGAATGGCAACAAACTTTAAATGATATATATATTTTTCCCTTTTTTTTCACGTATCTTGTACATATACCCTTATATACACGCACAAAAGTCTTTTTTTCCCCGTACTAATTCATCGATAACATGAAAAAATATCATGTATTTATCTTTTACAAAAATAAAGAAAGCACTCATATATTTATATTTTATTCTTTAAAAAAATTAATTTGTATGGCTTTGATTAAGTAGAGGATAATTTGACTCGTTGATATATCAAAGACAGCTTTTTTTAACGAAATTTGTATGTTTAAGTATAGTGACATTCTAAACTACTTGTAATAATAGATGATAAATATTTATATTATGTCGCGAACTAACTCTCGTGCTTCTTTTAAGTGTAACAACTAATAAAAATTCCTGGTCTTCTAGTAAAAAAATAATAATCTTTTTTCATTACATTACGTACCAAAATTATGATTTCTTTTTTATTTTTCATTTGTGTAAAGTGTGATAATTTTTTCTTGACAATAAGTAAACACTTTCTTTCATTTCTTCAAGAAGAATTTGTCAAAATAATATAAAATAGCGTATGAGTTCCCATAATACGTACAAAGTACTTGTATTATCACATCCCATTGATTTTGACTAAAATATTTTTTTAAAGGTTCTTATATATTTTATATATAGCTCGCTGGTAGCGTTTCAAGTGCTTTTATATCATAATAAGCTTTTTGATGTATGTAGAAACAAATAAGTAGACAGAATCTCTGGTTGTGAACATAATTTTTTATAATATAAGGGTTCCATCTCAGTATTATTTTATCATTGTTGACACTAGTCATAGTGACTATATATTTGTATTTGTATGAGCTAGTATAACGTCATACGCTGGTACTTTTTAGTATCTTTATTGGTATTCTTCCCTTGCGTTTTATTAGTATTCGAAACGTACTAGATGGTATAAAGCGATTTGGTGTGTTGATTTTGTTGAAAAAAAAATAGTAACCAAGCATCTTATTGAATTCACTGTATTGGAAAAGAGTACTTGTATGACCATACCATCAACTAACTTTATTGCCATTAAATAAAAATATAAATATTTTTTCAACAAAGTAGTTATGCTATATTATGGGACATTTACTCATTTTATAACAGTAGCACTTGACATTTTCATGATGATTAATAAAAAATGAAAAAAAAAAATGCTTCTCACATATAATTTTTGCAGCTGTACTTTATATCTTTATAAGTATAATCTAATGGTTTGATTATGTATAACTATGTACCAATATTAATTTAAATACATGCATATATGTGGTATATCATTGAAATATAAGGTAAAATATACGTATGTCAACCATAAAGCATAAATGATGATTACAGCCAACGCGACATTTAAAAATTCTAGATAATCGTATCACTCATCGTACCTGCCAGGATCCCGCTGGGTATTCTTGTTAATTATAAACGTGGACTTTATATAATTCGTATGGATGCTGAAAATAGTAATGAACGCTGAGTATGATGGTTTGACGCATTAATGAATAAAAAAAATAGTTGACACATGAAAAAAGAAAGTCAGCGCCCCCGAACAATTTTTTTTTGTGTCGTTTTTTTTTTCCTTTACCTTCTTTTTTTTTACCGTTTCAAAAAGAATAGCTACAAAAAATATGACGGATTCATGGGATCGTGCATTATTCGATAAGGAGCTCAAATCAATCTTAGACAAAAAGCTTCCAGTATCAGCGTCTAAAATTACATCACTTCAAGCTTTGGCCATTTCTCATCCTCAAGTAAAGTAGAAAGAAAAAAAAATGTTTTAATTATTGATCACGTCAGCCTAAAAGAAAAAAAGCCATTAAGTCGAAATCATTAACCTGGATATATGCATGTGTTGTATAGCATCATAACTATATCGTTCATTGTATTATTCGATTCATTGAAACAGCACCTCCGGATTACCGGTTAGCAGGTTTATATGTAGTAGATGCAATATCACGAGCAGTTCACAAGTTAATACGAAAGAATAACGAACATGATAATCGAAAACCTGTTGAAGCAGAAGGATATATTCGCCGTTTTGGGATTGTATTAAAGGACGAATCATTGGAAGGTTGTTTTGAACATTGTTCTACAAAGGATAAGGTGAGATATTTTATATAATATTTTCTTACTGGATTATATATTCTTTTGGTACACATATACACCTCATACACACTACAAGGGATATCAATGGTAAAGATAAAAGAGAAAGAGAATCTGTGCGTTAGTAGAGGTGATTATTTATGCTGTCAAAAAAAGCACACCTCTCAATTCTTTTTTTTTCACGCTACTCTTTTACCATTTTATCTCGATATTGCTTTCTCTCTATCTTCATGTTTATTACAACTTCTTTTGCTCATATCCTTTTTGGAGATGTAAGAGTGAAAGGATGCACGGGTTTGTTTTTTCTTACTCTTGATGCCAAAGGGCATTCTTCCATACCCAGATGATAGAATATACACACATTCTCATATTCACAACACATTTCCTATAATTTACACACATACATACCAACTCCTGTCACATGCGCAAAAAAAATGACCCAAATAATAACACAACAAATATTATATTAATAAAATATAGGAAAAAGTCAAAAAGACACTCGACATCTGGGAACAGGGAGGTATTTACTCCAAAGATTTGACTCAATTTTTAAAGCAATCATTCATGAAAAAAGATACTTCTGGAGCGACCAAACTTCATCCTAACTCTACTATTACAAATACAACAAGTTTTCTTTCAAGTGGTAATGTTGAAGAGCAACAACAAATGAGTACAGGTGCATATTCTTTCTTATTATTGTTTTTGTCATTCTTATTAGTGAAATATAAAAGAAAAATTTGCGCATTTATTATTATGCGGATTAAAAGAAACATGTACAAATGGATGAATGGGGTGAATATGGACAATTTGGATATCTGAAAATATTAGGAAAGAAAGAAAGCTTTTCTTTTTTCCCAACAAAAACATACCTGCCCAAATAGTTGGTGCAAAAAAAGGAGGAGAGATATAAACTAATTTGAAGAATAAATGAAAAAGAGGAGAGCGTGGATCAAAGAGCAAGAACGGAAGAAGGGAAAATAAATGCGCATGGATTATTTGAATTTCGTGTTGTTAAATAAAACCATTGTTTTTATTTTGTTTATAATAGCACCGACACCGGCAGCCGATGCTGAGTCGTTATTGGCACGATTGTCGTCACTGACTAGTGGTGGCCTTAACCTCAGTAACTTAGCAACAGCCATTCCTAATGCTCCTCCATCACAATCGTTGTTACCATCGCAATCACTGCAACCACCGCCACCTTCTAGTGATAATGCAGGTCTTCCCCCTGCTTTGGTTCGAATACTTGGCATCAATAATGATTCGACTTCTTTATCTACACCAGCACCTGTTGCACCACAATTATCCATGGCAGCAATCAAACAACAATCCCAACTTCCACCTCAACAACCAAATTATACAGGTATGATGCATCCACAGCAACCCTCATATCAACCAAATGTGAGTGGTAACCTTGCAATAGATCCTCGTATACGATCACAAGCTGCATCACAACCGACTGTCGATCCACGTATACAATCAAAGAATGCCAACAATACACCATTGGGTGCTCGGGGTACTCAAATGAACATGCTGCCTTCTCAACAAACGCGTTCAAGACCATCCCGATGGAATCGAGATACGAGCAACAATATTAGTCCCGCACAACAACAACAACAACAACAATTGATACCGTCGGTTCATTCTCAAAATAATAGGAGAATGATGCGAGATAGTTGGCCAGAGTCATCAACTACAGATGAACGTGATCGTCGCCAGCAACGTCAATCATCACCAGCATCACCAAGGCAACACGATCGTCAACTAAGACGTAGAACTAGTTTACCAGGTCCTATTTCAGATCCCTCGTTGCCAAAAGGAAGTATTCGAGGTAATAAATTTTATATTTTTTCTATTTTATCAAAGTATTAAGACTTCTTCTTTTTTTACTATAATAGTGGTAACTCGTACATTGTTTGTCGGTCCACTTCCGGGATGGTTTGGTAAGGAAGATGTAGCCGAAATTTTTGAGAAATACGGCGAAGTACACAGTATTATTGTAAGTTTCAATTCACTTTATGTTTTTCTAAAAACCCAAAGGATCATTAACTTTATTTTTTAATTATTATTAGGTGAGTAAAAAACAAAAATCAAGAGTCAATGCATTTTTAAAATATACAAAGCGTTCGAGTTTAGAAGCTGCTAAACTCGGTACAACCGATCTCACTATTGAAAATACCCAAGTAAAGGTAAGTTTTATCATAAAATTACTAGTTCTTTTATTCTTTTATCTATTTGTCGAAATCTTTCTTTTTTCGTTTTTTTTTTTTTAAAAAAGTAACTATAAACAAAACATTCAATTCACACACACACATACATACAAATATATACATAAAATTTAAAATTTATATAAATAAATAAATAAAAAAGGTGAATTATGGATTTGGATTTGGTCCTCGTAAACTATTTGATTATGAACAAGGTGTATCAATCATTCCATTAAATGAATTATCTCAAGATGAAAAATCGAATCTGGTAACAGCACCCATTGGTGGATTCCAAGGATTACCTGTTCATGATCAAATGACTATTGAAGAGCCTGAAGTAGAATATCGTCCTGAATGGAAAATTGATGAAAAAATAAGTAATACAACACCAACAGCAGGAAAAGGAAATGCTGGCGATGGTGGTGGAGGTGGCGGAGGCGGACGAAGAATGCGTAGTAATAACGACAATGATGGAGAAGGAAGAGGACATAGAGGAGGTCGTCGTAAACGTCGAAGGTTTGATTCAATTGATGATGATAATGATCAGCATTTTAATCGAAGCCATCATGATCAACAATCCGAGCAGCAGCAGCAACAACAACAACAACCACAACAACCACAAAATACAACATTTGATCCTGCTTTGCTACAACAAATAGGAGGAGGAGTAGCTGGGTGGTTTGCTCCTCAGCAACAATACCAACCCCCACGACCACCGCCATCTCAACTTCAATCGCAACAGCATCAAGAAACATCCAATATACCACCCAATTTCTTTTTTGACATGCAGCAGCAACTTAATCAACAAGAACAACAAATGCAACAAATGCAACAAGAGAATCATTGGGGTAGGAACCAAGGAGGAAGGGGGGAAGAACCAGCCCATTATCAACAATCACCTAATAACAATCATAACTATTCTTAAAAAAAACTGCCAATGCTGATTACTTTTTAAAAAGAAAACACAAAGCTGTATTTTATACATTATAATTTACTACACAAGAAAAATAATAAAAAATTGCATATTTTAATTTCTTTCGAACATAATATAGCGCGGCAACTTACATTTAACCCCATATTTTGAATTGGGGACGATCGGGCAAATCAAACTGAATTGTGCCAAAAGCAAATTGTAACTAAACCGAATTAAAAAAAACGGATATGAGCGAGATGGAGCAAGGAACATTCGTTTATACATTTATATACTTTATCCATATACGGTAAGAAAAATAATAATAATAGCAATCTTGTTTCGAAATGTTCTCCCCATTAAGCTCAACGCAGCACGTCCAGGGACTCGTGGACCATTGTCAAATGGAGCACTTTCCACTGTTGGCGTTTACTGATCTTTGTCAGTCCATCTTGAAAAAAAAATCCAATACAAAGTCTAAGGCAAAGCTACATAAAGAATAGAAAGAGGAGATATACGATGTTAGCCTCATTGTGTACTACGGTAACCATGGTTTGATTTTCTATCTTTTAGTTTTCATGATAGTCGATAATGGAATCATCCGATGAAGTTGATTGAATTTAAAGCGGTGAAAGCCCACCAATAAAATATATATGATAGAAGCTTTAAATTGAGTAAAAAACAAAATACGTAGAGTCACCATTTTCGTGAAAAGAATGTAAACATTAAGCAACATAGGTATCAATCATGATTCCTATAAGAAAATGATTTATTGATAATGAATTTTGTAAAATTGGAAGTTGCTATCATAATCATTCAAGCTTTAGAGTTTTTATTGTTCCTCAGACGAATAAGAAGTTAATTATAGAAACATGTTTTTCTTATAGTAATTCTATCCAATGTACTCTAACGGTATGATGGTGGATGTGATTAAATAATTTGCCTTGTTATTTCGATGTGTATGATATCATACAAAATAAAACGAAGTAATTCATAATAAATTCATACGTATTCCCTGTCAAAATATGTCCTCATGCTCACGTGCGCTAATATATGCATTAACATAGTTATTCATTAGTTAGTTATAGGACGAAGCTTGTTTGAATAAATATATGTAGTTATAATAAATTTATCATTGTTACATAAATAAAAAAGTAACATAGATAATAAAATTTACCTTGTGAGATAGTTTACAATAAAAATAAGAATAACATAACGTATCTTCTCAGGTATCAGTTATACCAAGCAATCCCACGACGCAGATATTTCTAAATAGGCATGCACGTACATATAAATAGCATTGTCGGTCAATTTAAGTGCGTCGTCATCAATGTTATGTATAAGGCTTACATGCAGTAAAAATAAGATAAAATAATAAACTTATTACTATATGACTCCATTCTATTTACTTATTATCCTGGTAACGAAATCCAAAGACCATTTTCACTGGACCAATGGTAACTTCTAATAACCACAATATGAGTGAAGGACATACGTAAATGCAGATGAATAAATTTTGTCGTGTTGACAATTTCCTTTGCTTCATACGTAATAATAATAATAATAATAATGACATACCGGTTATGCCACATTTATCTTGAACAATCCATACCTAACTATCAGAGGACACTATAGATTATAAATAAAGAAAAAGGGTAATTAGTAATTGCTTGTTTGTGTAGGGTGACAACAACACTATTTTTACCCATAGAAATGAATAAAAACACCATTGCCATCTAGGTCAGTTAGAGTCATAACCCGGACTATGGTGTGATAACAACACTATTTTTACCCATAGACATGAATAAAAATACCATTGTTATCTAGGTCAGTTAGAGTCATAACCCGGACTATAGGGTGATAACAAAACTATTTTTACCCATAGAAATGAATAAAAATACCATTGTTATCTAGGTCAGTTAGAGTCATAACCCGGACTATAGGGTGACAACAACACTATTTTTACCCATAGGAATGAATAAAATTACCATTGTTATCTAGGTCAGTTAGAGTCATAACCCGGACTATAGGGTGACAACAACACTATTTTTACCCATAGAAATCAATAAAAATACCATTGTTATCTAGGTCAGTTAGAGTCATAACCCGGACTATAGGGTGACAACAACACTATTTTTACCCATAGAAATGAATAAAAATACCATTGTTATCTAGGTCAGTTAGAGTCATAACCCGGACTTGGAGGGTGACAACAACACTAGATTTACCCATATAAATGAGCAAAACTACTGTTGCTATCAAGGCCAGTT
Organism: Circinella minor; assembly: GCA_016758965.1. NCBI lineage: Eukaryota > Fungi > Mucoromycota > Mucoromycetes > Mucorales > Lichtheimiaceae > Circinella > Circinella minor. Next base: position 38,955 of record JAEPRB010000322.1, read on the forward strand.
AGAGT
>JAEPRB010000323.1:0-38009 GCA_016758965.1 Circinella minor
TTTTTAACTTACCACCTATTAGTACGTAATTCACACATTTGATTTTGAAGTGATGGATTGTCATTTACAATTTTTTTATAGATGAATTCTGTTAGTATTTAATGTCGTTTATGTCATAATTATCAAGAGCGTTAACGTTACTGGCTTATTTTTTTTAACTTACCGGCTATTAGTACGTAATCCACAGATTTGATTTTGAAGTGATGGATTGTCATTTACAATTTTTTTTATAGATGAATTCTGTTAGTATTTGATGTCTTTTATGTCATTATCAAGAGCGTTAACTTTACTCGCTCATGTTTTAACTTACCTTCTATTAATACGCAATCCATACATTTGATTTTGAAGTGATGGATTGTCATTTGCAATTTTTTTATAGATGAATTCTGTTAGTGTTTAATGTCGTTTATGTCATAATTATCAAGAGCGTTAACATTACTCGCTCATTTTTTAACTTACCTTCTATTAGTACGCAATCCATACATTTGGTTTTGAAGTGATGGATTGTCATTTGCAATTTTTTTATAGATGAACTCTGTTAGTATTTGATGTCTTTTACGTCATTATCAAGAGCGTTAACTTTACTCGCTTTTTTTTTTAACTTACGGGCTATTAGTACGTAATCCACACATTTGATATTCAAGTCATGAATTGTCATTTACGTATAATTTTTTTTATAGATGAATTTTGTTAGTATTCAATGTCTTTTATGTCATAATTATCAAGAGTGTTAACTTTACTCCCTTATTTATTTTTAACTTACCACCTATTAGTACGTAATTCACACATTTGATTTTGAAGTGATGGATTGTCATTTACAATTTTTTTATAGATGAATTCTGTTAGTATTTAATGTCGTTTATGTCATAATTATCAAGAGCGTTAACTTTACTCGCTTATTTTTTTTAACTTACGGGCTATTAGTACGTAATCCACACATTTAATTTTGAAGTGATGAATAGTAAATTTTTTTATAGATGAACTCTGTTAGTATTTCATATCTTTTATGTCATTATCAAGAGCGTTAACGTTACTGGCTTATTTTTTTTAACTTACCGGCTATTAGTACGTAATCCACAGATTTTGATTTTGAAGTGATGGATTGTCATTTACAATTTTTTTTATAGATGAATTCTGTTAGTATTTGATGTCTTTTATGTCATAATTATCAAGAGGGTTAACTTTACTCGCTCATTTTTTAACTTACCTTCTATTAATACGCAATCCATACATTTGATTTTGAAGTGATGGATTGGCATTTACAATTTTTTTATAGATGAATTCTGTTAGTATTTAATGTCGTTTATGTCATTATCAAGAGCGTTAACTTTACTGGCTTATTTTTTAACTTACCTTCTATTAATACGCAATCCATACATTTGATTTTGAAGTGATGGATTGTCATTTGCAATTTTTTTATAGATGAACTCTGTTAGTATTTGATGTCTTTTATGTCATTATCAAGAGCGTTAACTTTACTCGCTCATTTTTTAACTTACCTTCTATTAATACGCAATCCATACATTTGATTTTGAAGTGATGGATTGTCATTTGCAATTTTTTTATAGATGAACTCTGTTAGTATTTGATGTCTTTTATGTCATTATCAAGAGCGTTAACTTTACTCGCTCATTTTTTAACTTACCTTCTATTAATACGCAATCCATACATTTGATTTTGAAGTGATGGATTGTCATTTGCAATTTTTTTATAGATGAACTCTGTTAGTATTTGATGTCTTTTATGTCATTATCAAGAGCGTTAACTTTACTGGCTTATTTTTTAACTTACCTTCTATTAATACGCAATCCATACATTTGATTTTGAAGTGATGGATTGTCATTTGCAATTTTTTTTATAGATGAACTCTGTTAGTATTTGATGTCTTTTATGTCATTATCAAGAGCGTTAACTTTACTCGCTCATTTTTTAACTTACCTTCTATTAGTACGCAATCCATACATTTGATTTTGAAGTGATGGATCGTCATTTATAATTTTTTTATAGATGAATTCTGTTAGTATTTAATGTCGTTTATGTCATAGTTATCAAGAGCGTTAACATTACTCGCTCATTTTTTAACTTACCTTCTATTAGTACGCAATCCATACATTTGATTTTGAAGTGATGGATCGTCATTTATAATTTTTTTATAGATGAATTCTGTTAGTATTCAACGTCTTTTATGTCAATAGGAAGAGCGCTAACTTTAATCGCTTATTTTTTCTAACTCACCACCTATTAGTACGTAATCCGCACATTTGATATTCAAGTGATGGATTGTCATTTACAATTTTTTTATAGATGAATTCTGTTAGTATTTAATGTCTTTGATGTTATAATTATCAAGAACGTTAACTTTACTCGCTTATTTTTTTTAACTTACTCACTATAAGCACGTAATCCACACATTTGATTTTGAAGTGATGGATTGTTATTTATAATTTTTTTATAGATGAATTCTGTTAGTATTTAATGTCTTTGATGTTATAATTATCAAGAGCGTTAACTTTACTCGCTTATTTTTTTTAACTTACTGACTATAAGCACGTAATCCACACATTTGATTTTGAAGTGGTGGATTGTTATTTATAATTTTTTTATAGATGCATTTTGTTAGTATTTGATGTCTTTTATGTCATTAGGAAGAGCGCTAACTTTACTCGTTAATTTTTTCTAACTCACCGACTATTACGTAGTATGTAATACACACATTTGATATTGAAGTGATGGATTGCCATTTACAATTTTTTTTATAGATGAATTTCGTTAATATTTAATGTTTTTTATGTCATAATTATCAAGAGTGTTAACTTTACTCGCTCATTTTTTAACTTACCACCTATTAATACGTAATCCACACATTGATTTTGAAGTGATGGATGGTCATTTATAATTTTTTTATAGATGAATTCTGTTAGTGTATTTAATGTCTTTTATGTTATAATTATCAAGTGCGTTAACTTTGCTCGCTTATTTTTTAACTCACCGACTATTACGTAGTAGGTAATCCACACATTTGATTTTGAAGTCATGAATTGTCATTTACGTATAATTTTTTTATAGATGAATTCTGTTAGTATTAAATGTCTTTTATGTTATTACCAACAGCGACGACTTTACGCGCTTATTTGTTTAACTTACTTTCTATTAGTGCGTAATTCACAGATTTGATTTTGAAGTGATGTATTGTCATTTATAATTTTTTTATAGATGAATTCTGTTAATATTTAATTATCTTTTATGTCATAATTATCAAGAGCATTAACTTTACTCGCTTATTTGTTTTTAACTTACCACCTATTAGTACGTAATCCACATATTTGATTTTGAAGTGATGGATGGTTATTTATAATTTTTTTATAGATGAATTCTGTTAGTGTATTTAATGTCTTTTATGTCATAATTATCAAGAGCATTAACTTTACTTGCTTATTTGTTTTTAACTTACGGACTATTAATACGTAATCCACACATTTGATTTTGAAGTGATGGATTGTCATTTACAATTTTTTTATAGATGAGTTTTGTTAGTATTTAATGTCTTTTATGTCATTAGTAAGAGCATTAACTTTACTCGCTTATTTGTTTTTAACTTACGACCTATTAGTACGTAATACGTACACACATTTGATTTTGAAGTGATGGATTGTCATTTACAATTTTTTTATAGATGAATTCTGTTAGTATTTAATGTCTTTGATGTTATAATTATCAAGAGCGTTAACTTTACTCGCTTATTTTTTTATAACTTACTGGCTATAAGCACGTAATCCACACATTTGATTTTGAAGTGATGGATTGTCATGTATACGTTTTAAAATGAGTTCAGTTAATATTTTGATATTCCTTGTTCTCTTACGTACAAGAAAAGTTAGTTGATATGTAACTTACCCTCTATTAGGTGCCATTTATCATTTTTTAGATTAGATATTATTAATATTTGTTCTTATTAGTCCTGATTCGAACATACGTTAACTTATTTATAACTTACCAACTATTAATAATCCACGTATTGGATTTTAAAGCAATGTATGTCATTTATTATTTTTACATTAAATTTTGTTAGTATTTCATCTGTGCCTGCCATTATATAAAGAAACGTCAACTCGAGTATACTTACGAGATACTAATAATCCACACATTTGGGTTTACGTAACGTAATGAAAATAATTTAGATGTTTTACAATGTATTCTGTTAGCACGTAGTTGTTGTTTTTTTTTTATTGTAGCATCATAAGAAACGTTAACTCTTCACGCTTATATTGCAATTTACCACTGTTTTGAGAACTATCAGCATTACCACCAGCACTTGGAGGATTGCCACTAGTTGATTGAGCCATACTGGTGTATGATGTGAAAAGGACGAAAACACAGGCAAGTGACATAGTAGTGGTAGAATATTTCATGATAATGTTTTATTACTGGAAAAGAAAGATGTAGCTGATGTATGATAATACAAATATTGCACTAGATATAATCCTCCTTATTTATATGAGTTTTTTTTTTTCGTCGGTATTTACAAATCTACCATTTGGTTAGTATAAACAACAAGAATACAGGGGCTAAGAAGTATGTTAGCAAATCGAATACAGTCAACCCCCGTTTTTGCACTTTCCGCTTTTGCAAATCTCCCAATTCTGCATCATTTGTGTTTGAAAATGTTAAAAATACTTAATGGAATCGCAACTTGCAACTTGCATCAAGGTTTTTGGGCGAGTTGCGCTAATTGGAGGATAACTATACGTTAATTTAATAAGTGTGTATAGTACGTATTCTGATGAATCATTATCTAAATATGGAAATACCCGCAAATGCCAGCAAAGAATAATCGATGAGATGCCGTATTTAAATATATATCAAGTCTCGCTTGTTACAAGTCTCCAGTTCTGCAACAAAACATCAGAAAATCTCAAGTGTGCAAAAAGGGGGGAGGTTGACTGTATCCGTTTATTTTCGTATAATGTTAACGGAAGTTATCGCTTGTTTTTTTTTGTTTTACACTTTAGTGACCTGTTGATTGAACTATGAATCAAAGCTTCAGATCCAGGTTAAATCAATGTCCTTTATGATTTATTTCAATGTACATATCAAACATCATTAGTCGTGAAATCATTTGCTCATATTCTTAATCTTTCTTTGTAGGATATCGTTAACTGCAATACAATTGTTTATTCCCCTCTTTCTGTCCCTGAATACACTAATTTGACGTTTCCCCTATTTGCGGAGTTCAGTTAACGGCATGTAATTTTTTAATAATCATAAATGTATAAATGTAAGGTGTTACTCAAAGCACTGTAAAAAAAAAAAAAAGGAGATTTATGCCTAGAGGTGCAGGTCAAATCATTCATCTATCAATAAAATCAATTTTATTCCATTTCTTCTCTCCTTTGGCCGATCTCGAGGATTTTTCTCTACAGTTTCTGCACATCTACTCCAAGTCAATATTAGGTACAGGATTTTTCCAAATTATTTGCGCTGAACTAAATTAATTTTGCGCCAATAAGAAAGGGAGTTTTGCGTCACATATAAAATTATTTTGCGTTGTCTGGGGAATAATTTTGCATTAGTAATTTTGCGCCAATGATTTTGCGCCTAATTTTTTGCGCTGAAGCATTTACATCCAAGCACTTAATATTCTCTAATGCCTCAGCAGGGAATATATTAACCAATATTTCATTAACAATTCTCATGAATAAATTCCATATGAACCACTTTAAGAAGAACAATAAAAATAAGTTATAAACAGTAAGGAAGTAAATATTTTGACGCAAAAACAGGAACGCAAAATCATTGGCGCAAACTTACTAACGCAAAATTATTCCCCAGACAACGCAAAATAATTTTATATGTGACGCAAAACTCCCTTTCTTATTGGCGCAAAATTAATTTAGTTCAGCGCAAATAATTTGGAAAAATCCTGTAGTCTTGGTCTTTTCGTTTAGCTTTATTTATAATAGATATATGACCTCATTTCAATAAATAGAAAAGGTCTAATACTTTCACGCAATTTTGCGACCAATTTTATTAACGCATTTTTGTTTGTAAATATTTTTGTATTCAGAAACATTGTAATATAATGTCTGACAGCTCTAGTTATTTTGTCATTTTTTTTTTATCAGATTTGATTTGGGAATATCCGTATTAATATTTATAAGTCTTATTTTTAGTTTTGCAAAAAAAAAAAAAAAAAAAAAAAAAAAAAAAACAGAAAAAAAAATAATGGAAGAAATATATACTGATGCGGTAAATTAAAAAACGTATCAAATAGGTTTCAAGCAAATAATTTCAATGATTATAAAAAAAAAAAACTATATGTAGTAAAAGGGATGGTATCATAAAATTTGAAAAATACAAATATGAACCATGAATAAGGATTAAATATATTTTGTAAAAATAATAATAGGGGATACAGAACAGGATCCCTTCCCTTCCCCCTATTTTTCGGGTACCTTCTCTTTTTACTTTGACCTGTTACGAGTTATTCGCAGCTTTTTGTTAATAACACAAGATAATACGTATTAGACAGTTTTTAGTTCCAAAACTGAGGTGGACAATAGGGTATAGATCGTGGGCTTTTATGACTTCTTAATTATCCATAATACTTTCCCTATTTGAATATGCAAGCACATCATTATATGACCCAATTCTTCATGGGTCACTGTGACATTATCAATAAGCAAAGATATCGAGGAGTAAAGTTATAATCCGTCATGCGGCAAAAAACAAAAAAACAAAAAACAAAAAAATTAATCGTTAAATCATTGTAACAGCTATTGGATCGACTGAGCGGTCCAATGTTTAATTCACACATGAAATAATTTTGTAGTACTTATATATATGACTCTATCGATGAATATTCAGGACTTATATTGTGCCACATTTTCCATGTTTCAAGTAATATAGAAAGCGATACAGTAGGCCCTCGTTAATTTCATCCATGTTTAATTTCAACCCTCGTTACTTGTTTTTGCCAGGAATGATTTTGATGAGGGCTTGAAATCAAGCGGCCTTACAAAATATGACTCGAAAAAGACGTTCTGTGATATAGTCTGTTCAGAAGGCAGCAACTATCTAATAATCTATTTTGAAAATCAATAGAACTAACATAGCTCTACTATAGTACCAACCTTGAGTGTATCTACAGCGTTCATATACTTTTTTTTTTTAGTAATTGGTCTTATCACAAAGAAATATTAACTATATAATATGAGGCATATTAGACACCCACTAATATATATACGTCGTCTATTTATTATTATTTTCTGTTAAACTTTTTACCAGTGTTTGCCTCCAACATAATCCATCGATAATTTCATTTCATCGTTAATTTCACAAAATAGCCAGGAATAAAGTCTATGAAATTAACGGGGGCCTACTGTATATCAATATGTGTATACGGGTTATACGTACGTGGAATTTCTATTTGTCATGACTGTACGTGATTATCAGATTGCTATTCTACTATTGACACTACTATTAGTATTAACTAACACCTTCGCTGCTTTTGCTTCTGCTGATACTCCTGTGCGTTGGTCACCTTCTTCCATCTCTTCCGATTGTGTTATAAAAGATTCTGGAAGCAAAAAAATTACTATAATGTGGTTATCTTATACATCTATTATTCCCATACCCATTCACAACAAAGGTGAGTCATTTTTTTTTTCGCCTCATTTTTCCAAAAGTAGGCGTTTGATATGTTTTTTTTTACGTATGAAAGATAAGAATAATAATACACTGTTGTTATTACAGAAATATACAACTACTACTTGATCTGTGTTGTTGAACCCCTTAAAACCTTATTATTCTATCGAAATATCGTTATATCTTCAAAATCTTGTTATAGCAAGTGGTGGCGGTATACCTTGAATTTTTCTTCACATCCTTTCAAGTATTTTCCCTGTTCCATTGTTCTTTTTTTTTTCTCAACGTGGCTTGGTAATAAGACTTTGTGTCCAACTCGTCTCTTTTTTTGATCACGCTTATCATTGGTTTGTACTATATAACCTTTTTACTCTTAAAGACTCGTCTTTTTTTTTTCCAAAGAGACTTTCTTTCCAAATAAGCTATACATCAATAACTTCTTACTCTAAGTCCCCCCCCCTGAATAAAATGAGGTATTGAAAAGTTTAAACAATAGAATAATGAAGTTTAAAACTTCAAATTTTTATTTGCATGAATTTTTTTTTTTTTTTTTTTTTTTTTTTGGTTTCATGTGGTTCCCGCAACTCCCCACCCCTTTTAAAGATTGACTTCAAAAAATAGTGTTACGTATAACGATGAGAGGAATGAGAGTTGTTGTTTTTTTTTGGACCATTCTTTTGCATGGCATTTAAATAAAAACTGTATACCTGTGAAAAAAAGAAAAATAGTTAAAATAGTATATTCAGTTGGATTGAATATGTTATTTTATTAGGATGCTACAAACATAAAGTAAGATGGTTAATTGAAGACAATGGGTCCGATTCCAGTTAATTATATTTCTTTCAAATTGCAACCATTGGAGGGAAGGATGAAATATTGAATTCAAGGCAAACCCTAAAAAAAAAATAAAAGTAGGGGGGGACGCTAAAGTGTTTCTGTTCCTCTCTCTATACATTTTTTTTTTATGCCCGCAGGTAATAAAATATCTCTATATTCTTTATAATAATTAACTAATCGCGTTTTTTTTAGTAAATACGCTCACTGTTCATTCATTAATACCTGATCAATATGGTATTGACATTGTTGTTAAAGTAGTCCATCCTATTGTTTCTGTCGAACTTGACGGTAAAAATTTTTTTTTTAAAAAAAAAAAAGATTATTATTTTTATTTTCTTTTATGAAGAAATTCATTTTGAACAAATAATAAATATAATTTAGATAATGGAAAGAAAGTACGGGTATATGAACATCTGGTAGGTGATGCTACTGGATGTATTATTTTAAAATCACAACAAGGTAACATTATTATTATTATTTTGTGGGGGGGGGAATATTTAATTTATGAAAGCTGACCATAAAAAATATATATATATTATGATAGATTTAAAAGGTGTGATTAGAATAAAAAAAGGTTATACACAAATCATAGATGGTTATTTACGACTTGTTGTTACAAATGAAAATATGGAATCCATTTCAGATAATAATGTCAATGTACTTTTACAAAATAATTTATCAACCATTAAATTTGTTCGTAAAATATAAATTATTTTTTTACTCTATTTTCATCCATAAAAATGAATCACTATTAACCAAATGGAGGGGAAGGGAGAGTATTTTATAGTCTGAATAAATTTTGTTTATAATAAAAGAAAAAAACCATTGAAGAGTGATTTAAAAAAAAAAAAAAATGTCAAAACCTTAATTTATTAGTCTGTGATACGCGAAACAAGTATTTTAGTTGGGAGATCACTCAGCTTTTTTTTTTTTAGTCCGAAATAGTTTTCTCGAATGTCACTTTACAGGGTTTCTCTTACAACTTTAAAAACTTGGGAGGGGGGGGGACTGGTGTGATATTAGAAAAGCTTAAGCTTTTCAATATCTATGGTGAGTAACAACAAAAATCAATAACATTGCATTTTAAGATTGAGTTATCAAATGAAACAAATGAAAGAAAGACAATCAATTTTCTTCTTCTTCTTCTTCTACATTCATGTCTTTTAAATATAACCTCTTTTTATTTCTTGTAAAAAAAAGAAAAATATGTAAGCTAAGCCCATTTTTCCCACTTTGTAAAAATTACACTAAAAAAAAAAAGGGCGGGTAATTTTGTTGTTGGGGGAGAGGAAGAAGAAGAATTAGATCCATTTAAATATTACACAAATTTCAAAGAAAGGGAAAAAGTAGTAACGTATTAATAAATCAGAAAAAAAGAGTTGTTGTTACCTAGTTAAGGTTTCCCGGGACTTTAATAAGAGAAGAACTATATAAAAGAAAGCTTTCCCCAATTTCATTATCATTTTCTTTTCTTTTTATTATAACAATATAATATATACGTAACAAAGTTTTTAAAAAAAAATGGCATTGGAAATTGAACTTGTCACTCCAACGGGTTATAAGATTCCATGTTAGTTTATATTATTTTTTTACCTAGAGCAAAAAAAAAATACGTAGTATACATACTCATTTACTTTCAACATCATTTATATTTTTTTTTATAATAGTAAATACTGGATTATTTATTAATAATGAATTTGTTACTGGGGCACATACAATTGATACTATCAATCCATCTACTGGAAAATTAATTACTTCTGTTCAAGCTGGTAAAAATAATAATAATCATCTCTCTCTACTTTTTTCTTTTTTAAAACAACTCAAATAACTCAACATTTAAAAATTAGCCGAAACCGAACAAGTCAATGCAGCTGTAGATGCAGCCGAAAAAGCATTTTATGGTGGTTGGAAACAAAGTAATCCTAGAGAAAGATCACGTCTTATGCATAAATTGACTGATTTAATTGAACGTGATGCTGAAGATATGGCTCAACTTGAAGCTTTGGATAATGGAAAACCATTTGGATTTTCTTATGCAGTTGAAATTCCTTTGGTTTTATCTCAATTGTAAGTTTTTATTATGTGTGTATCTTACGTAGTATATATAAATAAATAAGATAATAATGATAAGTATAATTTATAATATATTATATACGTATTTAGACGTTATTTTGCTGGTTTTTGTGATAAATTACATGGTAAAGTTATTGAAACAGAAGGAAAATTATCTTATACTGTTCATGAACCTATTGGTGTTTGTGCAGGAATTATTCCATGGAATGTTGGAGTAAGTAAGAAACAATGAAATTTTTTTTTATGTCGTACTAAAAATGTGTGTGTTTTTTTCAAGGCATTAATGCTTGCATGGAAAGTTGCACCTGCTATTTGTTGTGGTAATACTATTATTGTTAAAACATCCGAGTTAACTCCACTTTCAGCTTTAAAAATTGCTGCATTAGTGAAAGAAGCTGGTTTTCGTAAGTCTCAAAAAAAAAAAAAAGACGATTCATCTATATACCTTTTTCATAAATAAATAAATGTTGAATAATAAATAATACGTACTTCATTTTTTTTTATATAGCACCGGGTGTTATTAATATTATTACTGGTTATGGACCTACGGCTGGAGATGCTTTATCAAGACATATGAAAATTAGTAAAATTGCATTTACAGGTTCTTTACCCACTGGTCGTGCTATTATGAAAGCAGCTGCAGAAACTAATTTAAAAAAAGTGACACTTGAATTGGGTGGTAAATCTCCTAATATTATCTTTGATGATGTAGAAGATTTAGATAAAGCTGTTTGGTATTCACTAAATGGTACGTAAAATGTTTTTATTTTGTTCAATAGGGAGTAAACTCATATTTGTAAACCTCATTCTAATACAACATTGAAAAAAAAACAAAATGTATCATTAGGTATTTTTGCTATTGGTGGACAAATTTGTTTTGGTGGATCACGTCTTTATGTAAGTTATTTTGTTTATTTTAGTCATAGGAATAGTTAAAAAAAAGACATGCTATTTATTTAATTAAAAAATGGTACGTACTTTGAAATAGATTCAAGAAGGCATTTATGATGCATTCCTTGAAAAATTCAAAGCAATGGCAGCTGCAAGAAAAGTAGGTGATCCATTTAATGATCGAGAAGCTGAACAAGGTCCACAAGTATCTGAAACTCAATTAAAACGAGTATTAAGTTATATTGAAAGTGGTAAAGCTGAAGGTGCCACTGTTTATCATGGTGGTGTAAGAAAAGGGGATACAGGTTATTTTATTGAACCAACTATCTTTACAGGTAAATGAACAGCATTCTTTTACATTAGTATTCGAATTTTCAACATAAAAGAAGGAGGTTCATTATTACGTATTAAAATTATTTTGAAATATAGATGTTAAACCCGATATGCGTATTATGAAAGAAGAAATCTTTGGTCCTGTGGTTGCTATTACCAAATTTAAAGATGAGAAGGATGTTATTGCTCAAGCAAATGATACTACATATGGTCTTGCTGCAGGTGTATTTACTTCTAGTATTAAACGAGCTATTACTGTTTCAAATGCTCTTGAAGCAGGAACAGTTTGTAAGTTTTAAAATGTCTTTTTTTTTTTTTACGTATTACTTTTTATAAAAAAAGTTAGTTGACTCATTCGTACGTATCTATTTTTAAATTATTATTTTAGGGGTCAATTGTTATATGCAAGTAGATTCTAATAGTCCATTTGGTGGATATAAACAAAGTGGTCTTGGTCGTGAAAGTGGTGAATATGTTCTTCAAGATTATACTCAAGTGAAAGCTATTAAAATTAACATTGGTTTATAATTATTGTCTATATCTTAATCCCCCCCATCCCCCCTCTCTCAAATACGTGTGTCTATATTTTTAAATAGGACACACCTTTTATTTTTAACCTTTTTGTATGTGTATTTATTAAACAACATTATATTTATATTAAATTTTGTGCTCTGTACTCTCTGTGTGTAATATGATTTAGTTTGAGTTTATTTGTAAACCTTAACTAATTAATAAGGAAGAGGAAGAGGAGGAAAGTGTGTCAACTACAGTTGAGCAAATCTTGGTTATAAATACTATACCCACTCAATTGAAAACGAGATATGAAAGAAGACCGTTCATTAATTATATAGATTTAAATAGGCTATATCTGACTAATAGAAATACAACAATAAAAGAAATATCTTTTGAAACTAAATAATCATCACCTAAAAAAAAAAGCATATTCTAATATATATCATATATTAAAAAGAGTCTTGCTCAACACGTTGTGGTATTGGCAGACAAATCCAAAGCATCATTTCATTTTATAAAAAAAAATTTTATAGAATTGCCTAAATTTTATATTCCCGAAAGAAAAAAAAAACACATATTTAAGTGGAACAAATAAATTTGACAACAAAAAAAAAAACTCACCTTTTTTTTATAACAAATGTAGTTCTATCTTTATTATGAATTTTCAACAAACAAACCTCTCACAAGTCAATGTTCAAAATTCAACAAACCCTGCTTCCTTTGGGATGGGATTTGAAAATCCAGATTTACTACATCCTGACACGCTATACCCAAAATGTCTCAAGGCGCATTGGATCCAATGGTTTTTAGTAAGTTCATACAATTTATGATTATGAAATAATAGTATATATTTTTTGGCTGTATAATTACTTATGAAAAAGAAATGCTTTTATTTAGACCATTTGATCCAAAGTCAAGAGTCCCAAAGGCCCATGTCCCCTCTCCAGGCTGATGTTGTGTCAACAAGAAAATACACAACACAGCAGGAGAGAGAGCTAGTCATCTGGTTGTATTTCGATAGCCCTATACGAGCAACAATTCGTGAAGTGGCTATCCTCACCAATATAACAAAATCTTCGGTGGGGTTATACACGCAACGTGAAAAACAACGAAGAATTTCGCTAGGTTTACCTGTCTTTACAAATAAATTTTTTTTTAAAAAAAATGGCTAGATTAATTTGTTTTAATTGTGGATGAGTGACTGATAGGATAAAATGTTCAATTGGAATGTGTAAGCAACCATTTTGGTTTGGATTCTATATTAGATATAAAGGCGAGACGATAAAAGAACAACTTTATTGTTTCTCATAGGTAAAGGGACTGTTCTATTTCTTGACATTTTTTTTTTAAGTTTAGGCCCAATCACAAATTTCCAAATAAAGGTTTTTGGGACATTTGGGACATTTGGCACACTTGGCACATTTGGCACACAAATAAAAATGGATTTTTTAACCAAAAAGGAAATTGTTTTTTTTTTTTGTAAGGCAGTGAAAGCCAGGTGTTAAACAGAGATAGAGAGCTGATAAAGAATTGTGAAAAAAAGTCGGGGGGATGAAGATTATAGGAACGAGGTGAACGACATGTCTATGAATTACCGTCACCGGTCTCGCTATTATAATGATATTTCATATTTAAGGATAGGAGGGTTTTTTTTTTTTTTTGGATTCAAAGGCAAGATTAAATAAGGTTAATTTTCTATCTTATAAAGTTTTAGCATAAGAGATCGTTACGTATATATCGAGCAGACAAATAATATATTTATATTGTTGTTCTACTACGTACCATTTATACCATCCCCCCCCCCAAAAAAAAAAAACAGTACATAGTGCTTTCCTTAGAAAAACCAGGTTTTGTTTTTTCAGCTAACGATGCAAGTCTCATTTATCCTTTACCCTTTTGTATGGCTTTATAAATTATATACATAAACAATAGTTTTTTAAATTTAGTAAGATACTCAGTTTTTTTTTATGATACTACGTATAGTTACAATTCGATTAAAAAAAGTAATAAGACAAGCCATATTTAATAGAGAAAAATGTGGGAAAGAAGAATGTTTTTTATTATTATTATATTTTATCAAGACTTGTTTATAATATGAACTAAGTTATGATGATGTCTACAAGAGCTATTCTTTCCCTTCTTTTTATGAGATATTATATATGGATACCACTTTTACTCGATCATTATAACTCAAATTAAAAAAAAAGAAATTCGTTACGTATAAAGATAATTCGATATCACGATTTTGGTCTCACAGGGGCGAGGGAGGGGAGTATCGTTCTATCAAGCGGTGACTGTGTATATCCAAAGTAAAAATGAGAGTAGTATTGATATGTATGGAATAAAATGTATGTATAATAAAGAGAACGTGTTATTCAAAATGATATAAGTAGAATAAATGATGAATAATTTTTTTTTTTAAAAATTGTTAATTTTTTGTTCTTATTTCTATCAGGTGGTACGTAAGCAGACCTTTTTTTCAACGGATTGGTTAACATCATACATATAATCAAGCCGATGGCTCTTTCGAGGTGCCAGTCCGGACACTTTTTGTGTAATTTGGATTTTGGTTACAAACAAGAGCCCAAAATCATGGGAGGTTCCACTTGTTTGTAATAGTTTGAGAAAGTAATCTTTTGTATATGCTAACCTATTTGAGCGGTGTCGTTATATAATGTAATATGCATCTAACGAGCTGCTAAACCGTAGCCACGGACGGAGTTGCCACGAAGCGAAGCGAAGAGGTACAACCCACAAAGGTGTGAATGTGACGAAGACTCGTTCGTCCAATAATGAGATGATTGTATTAGTTAGAAACTTCTTTTTTTTTTTTTTTGCTTTCATTAATTATGTCAACAAAAGGAAAATGAATAATGCAGTTTACAATTGGAAAATAAAAAAAAAATGGTTACGTACGTACTGTTTGGCATCCAGATCTTGTGGAATTAATGTACTCACCCCAATCAAAGTTTATGGCGAATATGTGCTAATAAATGAAATTGGAATTTATAAGAGAAGTATGTGTCGGTTACATAAAAAAAAAAAACATTACTTACATCGAATAGAATCAATAAAATTTAAAGCATTTTCACTACTCACGACGACACCGATGACTGTTATTATATTTTTGAATTTTAGTTAATGCATGTTATCCAACTATCCATTTTCCCATTCCCCTTAATCGTCAGAGATATATCAAATAATAACAAGAATATATTACATGTGGGAGAGAACCATATGTCATTAAAATGGCCTATCAAGCCATTATACACAACTGCTTGTGAGAGTTCTTTTCCTACTTCTTTGATGATTTTCAGGAGTTTTTTGGTCGGTCGTTTTCATTATTAATAGACAATCTAGCCACTGTTACGTTGAGATTGTCTAACGTGGTCCACACGACTTCAGTCTTTGAACAATTCTGAGATTCCCCATGATTCGTTGTTGCAAAACCACAGACTTGCAACAAGTGAGACTTGTCTATATTATCAAGAATAGGTAAAACATACCATATATCTGTTGTTTTTTTTTTTTACAACATATATACAGATACGTAAGAACATATAATAAAACAAAGTATTTCACGTTAATATTTATTAGAATTGAATATAAAAGCGAGAATTTATCGATTTATATAAATATCTTTCTATACATATATATGAGGAGGAGGAGGAGGAGGAGAGGGAGAAACCTGAAATCTACTTTAGAAAACCTTACCATTGACAAAGAAAATAACTTTTTGAAAAGAATAATATGTAACGGGTTGTACATTAAAGATAATTAAAAAAAGAGCTTTTATATTGCCCCCCTATTTTAACTTGACTACCACGCTTCAAGTTTAAGATCAAAGTGATAAAAGAAGTTGATGAGATATTGACCGAGAAGAATTTTTTGGTGAAATAAAGTACCTGCGAATGTCACAAGAAGATTGGGCTATGGGTGTTGGCGCTGTACCACTACAATTGAAAACCCGAGAGAAAAATATCGCACAGGTAGAACTATCCTAAATAATTAAGTCTCTTGAACAAGTTATGATACTGCCAGAATTGGGTACGTTGGTTGTTGTATCGATGAAAAAAGAAAATAAATGCTGCAATTTTTTTTTTTTTTTTTTTACAAAAAATAAATAAAATGAAATATAAAGTCGGCAACATATGGTGTGAAAGAAAGTCATTGTCTGTTTTTGCTAATATATAGATAAAAAAAAAAAGGGAGGGGAGGGCAAGAGAAATCATTTTCTATTTTCAAGACAAAGACGAATATAACCAAGAAACAAATAAAATGCAATAATGGAGATAAAAAAAAAAGGGGCATCTACGTATAGGCAAGCATCTTTTTTTTTTTTTTACTCTATTTAAATAATAAAACTACTACTACGTACTGCTACTATTTACATATTATACGTATCAACTAAAGAAAGGTCAGCAATGCCGAATATTAAAAGAAAGACCACTATTAAAAATATTTCATGTTTTTTGCATAAACGATAATGACAAAAGCAGATATTATCTTTACATTGCTATTTGTAGCTTAATTTTTTTTCTTCCATCTACATCAGCATTTAAAGAAGATTTAAAATATAAAAATAAAGTTGTACATTGTGCTACTTTAAAAAAGTTTTTTTTTTTTTTTTTTTAAAGAAAAAGAGGGTTCAATTCTTGCACCTTATTAATCAACTTTCTTTTTATTTCATTCTTATTTACCATACCACGCATTCTGGGTTATAATCAAAAGAATCTATTTTTTTTTTCATATATTCTAGTATCTGGACTAATTTGATTTTTTTTTTTTTGCTCCATTAAATCTATCATATACGTATCAACTCTTCATTTCCCTAGTATTGTACGTATTATTACTGTGATGACAGTGATATATCACACCAACAAAAGAAAAACGAGATGAATAACTTGATAGTATTTATAGCGCAAAGTGACGTACTCCCACCCTCCTCGCTCTCGGAGAACGTGAAGAATGTATATTACATATTGTCGAAATCAAAGAACAGTAGATCTCGAAGATAAAACGAGTTATCGACTCAGTGTGACTGGAGGAGATTATAGACCTACTTGGCTTATTCGTGTTTCTGATTGGAAAAGAGTTCCAGGTGAAGCAGCAGTGGATGGATACCATACACTTTCTTACTGTTGGGAACAATCTGGTGAAGTTGTTAAAAGAGAAGAAGGTGATCAGAATGAATATACTGTTATTGACCACGGTGAACACTGTATCGTTGAAGGATACGATGTCGATGTCGATTATATTAATGGAACGTGCCTTGCCAAGCTCGAAAGATGCGACGTAGAGGAAGAAGTAGATTCAGAAAATAAAGAAAGAAATAGCAAATATGTCACATGGTGTGAACCAATGTCCGAAAAAACAACTTTGAAGCACGTGACGTACGAAGAGCTCTTACAACAACTATGCAAAGATTTTCAAGTTGAGTACTTGTGGTATGACAAAGTATGTATTGATCAATCGGACAAGAAACACAAGTTGCATCAAATCAATGAAATGCATAAAATTTACAGTAATGCACGCTATACTATTGCTCTAATACCTGAAGTAATTATTTGGGATCCAGAGGATTTTAATGAGAAGGTTGAACAATATGGAAACTGTGCTCGACGTTTGTTTATTATCTCTCTCAGTCTTATGGGGTGTTGGTGGACACGAAGTTGGACACTTGAGGAACTAATGGTTTCTAAACGGATTTTGATGGTGGGTACCGATACAAATATGTTTCAACATAGTCTACATACACCTGATGCTCCTCCAACTGCAATAGACATTTTTTCTGAATCCATGCTCGACTTTGGAGAACAAATGGAAAAAACCGGTGGCAGTGTTAATCAAGCACTGGCACAAGCTCATTTTCGAACAAGCACAAAGCCACACGATATGATATTTGCATTGAAGAACACGTTTGGTCATATGTTTGACGACATTAAAATTAGCTACTCAACAGATGTACAAACAGCATTTAACAATTTTTATCGAAATATTGCAACAAAAGATCTTTCTATATTGTGTTTTGGAAGCAATCGGTTGCCTTGCGGTAAATGGCATCAAGTGAGTACTATGGGCGATTACAATTTACCTTCCTGGACAGGTGTAGCGGGTTGCCATGTACGTGAACGTGCTAATATTACAACGCATCCACAATTATCCTATACGATTAACAAGAGCATGAAGATGAATATCAAAACAAACCGTTATTGGGAGATATCTATCACAAAATACGAATATGGGCCTTATTGTTCTCCAACAAACAAATATACCGCTTTAAAAAAACAGGGTGTTCTTTTAGAGCAGATACGAAAAATTAGTTCTGCCAGGTTGATGGGGAAATGGACAGATATGGTTCGAGCTGACAAAGATACCGTTTTAACTGAATGGAGTACAAACATGAATCTTTTTACAAAAGTTTACATGACACACTATCATGATGGGCTTTCAGAAAAAAATGCACTTACACAGCTCAGACCACTTTCATTGACTGAAGATTGTGAAGGAGAAAAATGCATCGTACTACCGATTTTACTTGAAACAAAGACCTTGACTCACAAAAAAGTGGATGAATACAAATACGCCGGCGGGACATCTATAGCTAATTTTATACTTCCTGTATTTTGCAAATGCTCTAATAGTACTAGTGAACAGTACAAGGCGGTCGGTATATATTTAGTTGGAAACCATAAATATAATAAAGTGTCATCAACATTTAATTGGAATCATTGTATTGGAAGAGATGATGTCAACCCTATTCAGAATCCCAAAGATATATTAAATATGTTATTTGAAAATAATTGCCACGAAATACCCAAAGAGTTTATTGTTGTGTAAATAGAGTTTAATATTTATTAATCTATAAGCAAATAAACAAATTTTTGCTATCAGCAATTTCTTCTTCAATACGTCTTGTCTACTAAATTTGTTCATCCATTAGGTTCAGTTTGTTCATAAGCGGGTCATGTAGCTATTTATATTCTATACTTTCTGCCTATGATGTGTTTATTATCAATTTAAATTGGTTATTTTCAAAGTTTACTTTTTCTTCATTAAATATTGTTTATGATTTCTTTATTTTCTGGTTATAAGAATCGCTAGCATTGATAATCTATTCAATCAGACAAAACATGATATGTAGTCTAACAATGACCAATTATTATTTAAAGTTTTACATATATACGTATATCTAGTAATAATAAAATCAGTATTTAGATAGAATTTTGAATAACACTTCTTGTTAGTTTTAGCGAAACTATATATTTGGTTGTACCTCTTGGGATTAATTATAGCATACTTAGGTATACTATAATACAAGATAATCTATATTATTACATCGAACGTAGGTACGTAGTATTTTTTCAACAAACTATCTGACAAGAGAATGTGCACTTTTCGATCAAAATCATGGTTTTCTTTATATTATGTAATTTCGTCCCTCATCCAATACGTAGTACAATTTAAATACTATTTATATATAACATGTTATGTGTTCTCCTACGTACACAATCTTTTCATCAAAACTACGTAGAATAACTTTTATATTATTCCCCTGGCAGCTTTTTCTATTTTCATCTTTTTACTTTTTCTAATTACAACATACTTTTATTTCTCATACGTATCCATTTATGTACGTACGTACGACGCTTGATTACATTTATAAACCTTACCTGTACGTAGTTCCAAACGTATTACCATTAGAGCTGTCAAATACATTCAAAAGTAGAAGTTTTTGTTATTACTATAATTAACCGAATACATAAAAAAAAAAATCATAAAAAATTAAATGATAATATTTTTAATATAGGGATTAAGTTTAAACTCTTTTGTGGTAAATCACAAATTTCACCTGAAGAAACACGACACCCAATGAGAAGAAGGCTGGAATTGACATCAAAAAATTTCAAGCACATTCCATTAGAGCAGCATTCTCCACAAAAGCAGCGAACTAGGACACAGCATTCAAGATACGTACCAAGAAACATGCGAATTGGAGTCTTATGTCAGACACATTCAAATGTCATTATTTCAAACCATCAAGCCAACAATCATCTACCTCAAGAATTAACAATAACTTCGTTTCGTCAACATATGTATTTGACCTGCGCCTATATAGCGTGTGTGGGAGTGTAATGTATGAGCGTGCATACGTACGTGTACAGATCTATATATATATATATATATAATGAATGAAAAGGCTAATTACAAATTGTATTTATATATTATAGTATGAGACAAAGAAAAAGTATACGAGAAAGAGAGGGGGGGGGAATGTTTATATGTTATATATATTTTTACAGTTTACGATATTTAATATGATTTTTAACAAGATGACAATCATCCTCTCCTCGTTTTCGTTTATTGGCTTCTTCTAATCTCGTGACAAAAATGGATCCAAGCAATGGTTGTGATACATTTGGATCATATTCTTTGAAGAAATTTTGATAAAGTGAGCGAACTATATAAAAAAAAATATGAAACAAGAGGATTAATAAATATGATATATAAACGTATAATAATTATCTATTACCTTGACCAGGTGGGAATAAATATATTTCAGGAGGTAGATATGGTGATAACGTTGGTTCTAAATCATATACGTACTTTGTCTTCTAATTCTTGACATCGTTGATATAGTGCTTGTTCTTCGACTGAAAGACTTGCTTTTGGTTTAATCTTTTGTAATTCTCGATTTAATAAAACCCCTTCACGTTTTTCTTCTTTGATAAGATAGAGATAAATTAATAAGATTTTTTAGGCAATTGATCCATTATTTTTGGCAAATATCAAAACCCATTGTCGTTATCGTTTTAAATAATAAATATATAAAATATTTTACCTTGAAATAGTTTATCGTAAATAAACTTCATGAAATCATTTCGAATACCAGTAATATTTTCATTCGTATTCTAAACAGAATACCATTACATAAAATAACATTATTAATATACTTTTGTTTGAATGGAGAAATTATTATATATTTTAAGTTTTTTTTTTTTTTCACTTACAATATATGCCAAGGCACTAAAAAATGATTCTTCTTGTAATACTTGAACATATGCTTTCATATCAAATAAAACAACATCTTTAGGTTTTTTATGATAGCTTTAAGGTCATTTATATATTCTCAGATTTTTTCGACACCAAATCTCATTTCTAATGTCTTGATTATCTTGTATGAATAAGGAGCAGTGCTACAATTTTTTGTAAATACACCAAAGCGCGCTATATAGTATATAGTTATGATAATAATATAGTAAGTTTAATACTACTTGATATTCATTTTCATGTTTAATATTAATTATCGCTACTTTGTATTCACAACGATCGAGTAACCAGCAAACAGTTACTAAGTTTTAATCTGTTTCAGAAATACCACAATAATTGAATAATCCACTACTACTTCGTCTCCAGTATCACGCAATCGTTTTATAGTATTCCGTATGACTATGTAAGTTAATATTATTTACAGGATTATTCACAGGAGGTGCCAAAATCAATTCAAGTTCACCACTCGATACTGTATAATTTTTATCATCTTTAAAAAGCAATACATAATAAACGACATTGATACCTTTATTATATCGAGGGATTTATTCACACTTTTTTTTTAAAGCGGCGCTGACTAGATCCAAGTATGATTAAATCTTGTTCAATTTTGTTCAATAACGTAATAAAACAGCTAAAATCTTGAGAGTCATCGTAGATTCTCATTGCTCTCCCAATGTCCCATTCTTTAGTTGGTGTTTGGTAAAAATAGTCAACTTCACTGTTCATTTGTTGTGTTGAAGGAAATAGAAATAAAATTAAGATTTGTATTAAAATGCAGATGACGCAAGTCGTTTTTCAAAAAGAGTTTCGTGTACGTAACTAACATTGTTATAGATCTTGTGCATTTGTTTGATTTCGTATGACTTGGTTTTATTCTCTGCCTGATCAACACAAACTTTATCATACCAATAACATATTCGACTTTAAAATCCTTGCATACTTGTTGCAAGAGTTTCGTCGTATGTAACATATTGTATAATAGCTGTTTTTGACTTTTGTTCACACTATGAGACATATTCATTGTAATTATAACTGACACTTCTTGTTCGTCAGGGACAAAATCAACTTTGGAAAAAACATCTTTAAATTTATTTTCATGATTGCCCTCTTCATTGTCTTTTTCGACTTCTTTTTCGTCATTGTCATTGCTATTATCATCTTGTGTATTTTTCTCCTCCTTCGTCGTTCTCACCATCTTCTTGATCGTCTTCTTCTCTATTGGAAACGTCCTCCAATCAAGAAGTTGTATCTTCGTGAACCTTGTATCCTTCGACAATACAAATGTTTGCCATTATCAACTAAACTATATTCATCATCGGTTTCATTAGTGTGATATCCATTCACTGCTTCTGTGCCAGGTACTTCTTTTTTTTTTTTTCCAAATTCGAAACACGCATAAGCCAAGTAGGTCGATAGTCTCCACCTGTTATACTCAGTCGAAAATTGATTTTATCTTTTGGATCTAATGTTTTGTTTTTTGTTTCTGTTAATAATGTATTTCTTTTTTAAAATTAAAAATATATATATATATATATATATAAACTTGATTTATTTCACATACTGTAACAACAGTGAAAAAATAAAATAAAAAATAAACAAAGAGTTTCTCAGTAGTAAGTTTTTTTTTTTTTTTTTTTTTTCTTTTTTTTTGCTTTTTTTTGCTTTTTTTTCCTTTTTTTTCCTTTTTTTTTTTGCTTTTTTTTGCTTTTTTTCAGAAGCAACTTCTGTTTTTTTTTTTTTCTAGTAAAAAGCCAAAAAAAAAAAAAAAAACCATCTTCGAGCTAAGATACCTACAACTTGTTACTCACTCGTCATTATAAATTTCTTTTGTGCAACAGAAAGTTAGTACGTACGTATTTTTATGTTTAGTATCAAAAATGTTGTCATACGTACACTGAGATTACTTTTTTTTCTAAAAAGTAACCTAGAAAGTTTTCTGTGCCTCTTTTTTGTTCTTCTTTTCTATTATATACTAAAACATCAGAACAATTTTTTTTTTTTGATACTGTATATATAGATATTCTATTTTTTTTTCTTTAGTCGTACGTACTATCTGCAAACAAACGTTACATTTATTTATATATAATATAAATATATATTTTTTAATTATGTATGTATTTTACTACAAAAAATGTTTTTTTATCTGATGACACCAATAATAGACTCAATTCTAATTTAAAGACATTCGTACTTCTCTTCCAGAGTATATCATCTTTAAAAAATGTATATTACATATTGTCGAAATCAAAACACTGTAGACCTTGAAGATAAAACGAGTTATCGGCTTGGTTTGACTGGAGGAGATTATAGACCTACATGGCTCGTTCGTGTTTCTGATTGGAAAAGAGTTCCAGGTGAAGCAGCAGTAGATGGTTACCATACTCTTTCTTACTGTTGGGAACAATCAGGTGAAGTTGTTAAACGAGAGAATGATAATAATGACTATCATCTAGTTGACAACAGTGAACATTGTGTCGTTGAAGGATATGACGCCGATAATGACTTTATTATGAGAAAGTCTCTTTCCCCTATCGAAGAGTGTGACCTAGAAGAAAGTATAGATCCAGAGGTGGAAGAAAAAAATAACAAATATGTTACATGGTGTGAACCCATATCCGAAACAACGACTTTAAAGCACGTGACATATGAAGAGCTTTTACAACAACTATGCAAGGATTTTCAAGTAGAGTACTTGTGGTATGACAAAGTATGCATCGATCAATCGGACAAGAAACACAAGTCAGACGAAATCAAGCAAATGCATCAAATCTATTGTAATGCTCGATATACTATTGTTTTAATACCCGAATTAATAGTTTATGATCTAGAGGACTTTGATCAGGAGGTCCCGAAACACGGAACCAATGCACGGAAAACATTTTTGAGTGAGCTCGAGACGTCGTTTTGGATGAAACGAAGTTGGACACTTGAGGAAGTGATGATGTCAAAACATATTTTAGTAGTAGGTACGGATGTCAATATGTTTCAACATAGTCTGTACACACCTGACACTCCTCCAACCGCAAAAGACCGTTTTTCTGAATCACTCATCGACTTTGGAGGACAAATCAAAAGAAACAACGGCAGTGTTAATCAAGCACTGACACATGCTCATTTTCGAACAAGTACAAAGCCACATGATATGATATTTGCTTTAAAAAACATTTTTGCCTCCCTATTTGACGATATTGAAATGAACTACTCAACAGATGTACAAGAAACATTTAATGATTTTTATCGACATATTGCAACAAAAGATCTTTCTATACTGTGCTTCGGAGCTAATCTGTCACCCAATGGTACACAAAGGAAGCAAAGTACCATGGGTGATTATAATTTACCTTCATGGACTGGGGTCGATGGATTGCATCTAGGTGATCACGTTTATATTACAACTCATTCACAATTATCTTATACGATGGACAACAGCATGAAGATGAATATCAAGACAAATCATTATTGGAAAATAGCCATCACAAAATACAAATATGGTCCTTATTACTTTTCAAAAGAACATACGCCTGAAAGTAAACATGACTATCTTGTGGAGCAGAAACAAAAAATTCATTTTAACAGGTCCCACAAGAAATTGACAGACTTGGCCCAAGCTGACAAAGACACTATTTTGGCAGAATGGTTTACAAACATGCATATAGATACAGGCCATTTTATGACACACTATCATTATCGACAGCACGATGAAAATAATCCACTCACACAGCTCAGGCCACTTTCGTTGACACACGATTGTGAAGAAGAAGAATGTATAGTATTGCCGATTTTATTTCAGGTGCTCCATCCAACTTTTTTGCCAGTTGACAAATACAAATCTATCCGCGGACCAAAAAGAGCTATTTATTTATTACCTGTATTTTGCAAGTGTCCTAACGACAGTAAGAGTGAAGTACAGTACAAAGCTGTGGGTGTTTATTTGCTTGGAAACTATCCTGTTGATAATATACTGTTACCATTCAACATTCGATTTAATAAATTATCACCTACATTTAACTGGAATCATTGTGTTGGAAGAGATGATATTGATCCTGTTCAGGATCCCAAAGATATATTGAATATTTTATTTGAAAATGATTATCATGATGTACCCAAAAAGTTTATTATTGAATAAAAAAAAGTTTTTTTTTTGTTTCGTTATTTATAATATTTAAATAAAGATCAAAAGTTAGTTCTATTAATTAAGGTAGCCATTTTTTTCTTCTTTTCAAAAAAAAAAAAAAAAAAAAAAGCGTGCATATTTCATACAGATAGCTTTCATTACGTACCTATGGTATTATTATTATTATTTTTTTTATGAGATAAATTACTTACAGAGGAACCCCGTTAATTTCATATCCGTCCACTTTCTACATATCCTCATTATTTTCACAGAAATTCAGGGAATGGAAAAATTGACATAATAAAATTTTGACATTATCATTAATTTCACTTTCAATGCAAGCAGGGGAATTGAAACCTTAACGGGAGTAAATATGTTCTACACTCATAATATTATATTCTACATGCATTGATTTTATTGTATTAATATTCTTTACGTAAGAATAATTGTATTCAGTTAACAAATATATGTCGGCCAAACAAGTTTAGCACATTTCATCAATTTGAGTTCTTAAAGACCTTTCTATTGAATGGAGCCACTGACAGTGCTTGATGTGTATGTTTCTTGAATTGACTTTTATCAACTATTCGATATTTCAAAATTATGTTGCTAGTAGCTATTACTGTCACCGCTCGCTATAATGAGACCCCCCGTAAGACCAAAAGGGCATCGTTATATTGAATAATCGTTACGTATAACGAATTCTTGATCTGAGTTAAAATGATCGAGTAAAATCCTATCCACATGTACTTACTTGACCTCATATGTATCTAATATGTCTTGAAAAAAGAAGAAAACTCTAGTACATTATATTATTTATACTGTAAATACGTAATCTATAAAAATAAAACAGTTGTTTTTTTTTCTTTGTACGGTTTTCTTTATTAAATATTCCTTGTCTCATTAATTTTAATTGAATTGCAACCACATGGTCACATATAATATAATTAATGCTGATCCCCTACATATATAAGAAAAAAAATGTGAGTATCGCATCAAAAGCTGTCTATTGTTTATAAAGCCATACAAAATGACAAGAACAAGTTCGACTTGCATAGTGCGCGGGATCTGTTTGAATTGACTTTCACTATCTTTCCCAGTCCCTTTATATTTTTAGAATACGTCAAATGTGCGTTATATGTCTGAAAACTTCTTGATGAAGCAAGCACAAAACGGAAGTTGTACTTGGTTGCTGCGCGAAAAGTGGATTATCATGCTGTTGTGATTATTGAATAAAATAAATAAGGGAGCTGGAGTATCTTCAGAAACCATAATATAGAAATTTGTATTTGATGATTTCCTTTTACATTTCATTTAAACTTTATAACATGTAAATGAAAAAAAAAAAACCTAATGCACAGAAATTAATGTATTTTTTTTATATGTAGTTTCCCGACTTTTTTTTTTTATCCTTTGGATTTTATTAGAAACAAATACTTATTTCATAACACCCCCCCCCCAAAAAAAAAAGTTACGAGTCGTGCGTCCATTACTCTTTTATTTTTGAAGAAGCAAAAAAAGAAGGTTATATAGCTCGAAATTGATATTATAGTACATAATAAAATTATTATTATTATCCTTTATATAAACAGATATACAAAATGGTGTTAAAAGACAGATAAAAAAAAGTTAAGATGGAGAGAGAAGAGGTTTCAAAAATGAAAAATTAAATTTTTGAAATCTGCGAAATTTCGTAGACTTCAAAAAGTATAAACTGCGTCTCAAGAGATGCAAAATTAATATTTTACATAAAAATGGGTGTGGTTGTAAGTTAGTTGAGTGTAAGAATAGGTAAACGTGATCTAAAGCAAAAACAAATGATTCCAATATCGATTCAACTAAAGGTTCTGGAGGTTTGTTCATATCAAACCGCTCTTGTACTCATCTTTGTTGCGTTTCTTGAGTGGATAATAAATCAATCTAAAAAATAAATAAATCAGTACAATAATTAAATAATCTGATTTAACACTAGCATTCAATACTATCGCTTTATTGCTACTTACATATAAAGTTGCCAGCAGTTCTAGAAAGTCCAATATAAGTAAACGATCATCCCAGGTGGTTGGCAGTTCTAACATCAACATGTTTCCACTTTGTTTGATCGTGTAAACTAGTTTTCGACAACGTCACAATAGTTTTTATAATGTGAACACCAAATGTGTGAAACTTTTTAAAAGTAGATAAAGTTGAATTTCCACAATACATAGCCCTCTTTCCTCAAAGCAGTAACATTACATTCAAGTATCTTTATAACGTCTTGCATTGTATGTGTAATGTGTTCTTTTAACATACTACTGTATTTATAATATAAAATGAGGTTAATAACGAGATCATGCGATTGTTTATAACAATAATATTGTTTCCATTTTTAATTATTACCTAGACGACTCAACTACGACTAATTCCATGTTATTTTGGGTCTTCATTAAAGGGTTTCAAAAATGAAAAATTAATTTTTGAAATCTGCGAAATTTCGCAGATTTCGTAGACTTCAAAAAGTATAAACTACGTCTCAAGAGACACAGATTTCACGAAAACTGCGAAAAAAAATCATTTTTGAAACCCCCTATTATACCTAGTCCATTAATGTTCTTTGCTGCTTGTGTTGCTCTACCATCATCATCTCCTTCCTTCAAATAAATCTCTTTTGTCGACTTATATTCTGCCTCGCACCTTTATAATGTAGTTATAATAACAAATATTAGGATATATGCTCTTCTCTCTTTTACGTTTTGCTTCCTTACCATTTAAATTCAACAAACTTGATCATTTTGGAAAGTGCTAAAAAACGAGGCACGACGTTTTCACACAAAAAAAAAAGGTACGTTCATGATTTAACATATGTATTGACATTCACCGATGGATAAGATGGAAATTGGATAAACCATGTTTAGATATATTCATAAAAGGACCACCAATATGATTCATAGTTTCATCCAGTTTCCCAGCTCCAGAGTTTACTAAGAAAATCATCATATTCAACTTCATTTCCAAGCAAACTTCCCAATGGACTTAAATCACCCAAGTCCAGCGAGTGAGGTCAGTTGTTGTTACTGTCTTTTGTTATTACGGTATTCATTTTTGAAACCCCCTATTAATCGAGAATTGGGTGCCAAAATTAAATAATTGTTCAAGAGCACTTCATTGAATTTTGCAGAGTTTAGGTTTGTTTGGGTGGTCAAGTCGGACTGGATGGTGGATCAAAGGTTTCCTTCTCCCCAAACTAATGAAGCCGATGATGATGATGTTCGTGATCCTAGAGATGTTGATGATGCTGAAGATATTTCCGAAACGTCGTTACCAGAACTATATGATATATTATAAGTAGTTTGTTTTTTTATTTACGATATTGCATTCATCATAGTTTGTGGATGTTTCTGCTATACGTTCGATGTTGATTGTTGAATCTATTTCTTTATTTTTTTTCTGTTTGTACTTCATTTGCTGCGGATGATGGAGTTGAGCACTGTTGTTGTCGCTGAACACTTATTTCCGAATTAAGACAACGTAATATTTTGAGATCCTACGCAAAAAAAAATAAAGAAAATATTAAACAACATACATCAGAAGAAAGGTAATACTTAAAAAACGACATCTATACCTTTATAAAGATATCCCCTTTATTAGGGCGTTTCAAAAATGAAAAATTAATTTTTGAAACCCCCTATTATATCCCAAGCTTGATCAATTTTGTTGACTACAACTGTTGGAAGTTTAAAATTTAACCACCAAAAATGAAAATGAGCCATTCGATTTTGATATTAAAACTGTATCAAATGAATATAAGCTACCCTCTAATAAAATACATATGATTCAAATGAAATATGCTAGTATTCGTTATTTAATGTTTATTTATATTCAAAAAAATAACTATAGAACAAATGTATTTTTTATTTTACCACAGAATTGTCTCAAAAGGTCAACGCATCCTTGATCCAAAGCTTGGACAATCTTGGGCTCCAATTTGTAACCATCCCCATTTTTTTTTTTTTTTTTTTTTTGTAGACCAGTAACTTAAATGTGCTTGGCATGGCTCCATTTACTTTAAGCAGCTTAATTTGAATATTGAGTCCCCATTTTCAAAGCCATAGCTCATTTTTATTTTTGGATGGACAACTATTTAAACGCGTCGTCGATCTTCATTGTTCCCGTAATGTCCCCATTATTTTAGTAAGTGTTTCATGTGTTGAATGAAATAAAAATAAAATTAACATGTAAAAAGGTTTTTGCTTCTTGTTTTCAGAAGAAACGCGAAGATTTTTATTAAAATGCAAATGACGCGCAAGTCGTCTGTACACAAATTTTTAATTATGAACTCAGTTTTGCTCCTGCCACAACACCCTTTCCATTTCAAAAAGGGGTTGGGTAGTAGACCTTCCTTATTTGGATTTTTGGGTACTTCGTGACCAAAAGTGCCTGAAGGTACTTTTTTTTTTTTTTTTTTTTATTTCTGGGTATTATAATGCACCTCATTCACTCATACTCTTATCAGTTATGAGTTTTTATATGGTGTTAAAATTTAATCAAAAAATAATAACAAAAATAAGAGTAAAGCTACTACAAGGCCCGAAAGGGACTCAAACATTTGACTTTATCCATTTTACTTATACTAGAAAAATTGACTGCTTAATGAAAATGGGAAGTACCCAAAAATTATGGCATCCCCTTTTTTTTTCACATAATCCATTTGTTTGTACTCTAAAGCTGCTTGTTGTTGTTAAATATGTCTACATTCAACACGGTAGTAATTTACAGGTTCTGATATCTTCAAAATGGAAAACTAACCCTCCTGTCTATTATTATTATTATTATTAGTGATATTATATTGAGTGTCATTTGATCTATATATATAATATCATCCATAAAAAAAATAGCAATGACCTAGAGATATTTTTTTCAAAGAGGGTCATAAATGATTTTGTTACGTATTATTATTACTTTTAAAAATATAATATATATATACCTACGATGCTCTTCATTGGATCATCCCAATCAATCCTATCATTCATTTTCTACACCACCAATACCATAAAAGGTGTTTTTAGTCACACTACGTAATAAAAAAGTCATTATTTCCAAATACAAATGATGCTTTTTAATTTATTTGTTAAATTATTTGGTGATTGAAGAGCAACAGCAAGATGATTGTTGATAAGATGGCAAGAAAAAAAATAATTATTCTGTTTTAATACGTATTTCAGAAATCACAGTTATCCCACACTCAATGATACCATTATCAATTTTTAGTTAATTTCTAATTTTGATGTATCTCTCTCTCCCTTTCTCCCTTCAGGGGGGGTTCGGAAGTTTTTGTTTTCTTTGGATGATTGATTTACAAAAGATATAATCAGATGGTAAATAAAATTAAACTTTTTATGTAGTTCGATTTCATAAATAAACTATCTTATACTTATTTCTACTGTCTAGAATTATTTGTATTATCGTATCCATCATATAAAAGTAAAATGAAGACTACGTACTAGTGAAACCTTTTCTAAAAGAAAATGCCAAGTTTTTTTATTTCCCAATTGAGGAAATCAAGACAAAAATAGTTACGCACCTGATCGAAATTTTTTCTGTTATTCATATATATATATGTATTTTGGCGGTCTTTTTTTAAGAAAGTATTATGAGATCCACATATTTTTAAATAAGAGTAAATAATAAAGGATGAATAATTGTTACTTGTTTTCTAATAATAAAAGGATCGTCAAATAATGAATGATTTACCCGATTGTTATATATAACTTTACTCTTGTTGATCAAGATCCGTATTAAACCGGTTTAGTGTAACATACCCACGATGGATCGTCGTCGGGTTATTATATTATAACAGAAAAAAAAATTTTTTTTTTTGATGAAAAGGGCAAGGTCTCGATTATAAATTGGGTCAAAAAGAAATATATACGTAAAAAAAAAGGGGATGTATATATCTTTTAAAGAAAAAAAAAATGAAAAAGAGATACATGAATTTATATATCTACGCTAAACCCAAAATAATTTACTTCTTTAATAAAAAGTATATATAAAATCTTTATCAATAATAGAGAAAGCATCCCCCCCCCAAAAAAAAATGTTATTGTATATTTGACGTCAGCGTTTTTCTATACTTATGTGAATCTATGTAAAATAAAAGAAAGAGAGACTATGTGTGAGTGTGTGTGTTTATAAATTATGTGTATCATGGAACTTGTTATCCACAGTCCGTTTTTTTTTTTTTCGTGTACTTTGGGGAAGAAAAAGGGCGTGTCAAAAAAAAAAAAAGTTTTTTTTTTCTTTCTCTTTTTTCTTTCTTTCTTTTTTTTTTTTTACTTATCATAAAAGAAAATGGGACATAATATTTCTGGATTTTCACTTGGATATCATCCAACTACTACAACTGTTGTAGCATCATCATCTACATCAACTACTATTATACCAACAACAGCATCCATATCCAATAATAATGATAATATGTTTTCTCGACCTCCTCCTCCTCAACAACAACAACAGTTACTTTCAACAACTCCCGGTAATAATTCATCTACAACACCTTCTATTCATAATGGTATTACGCCTATAACAACAACGACCGGTCCTGACCGATATCTTTTAAACCAACCTTCTTTACCACCCCTTTCTCAACTACTTACTACAAATAACGATTCTGCCAAAGCTGTTGCAGCGAATCAAGTCATGTTACAACAATCGTCTTATTATGATGCGAACCCATCTCAACCATTAGCTAATCCATACCATGACGTAGAAGCAGTCGCTGCGGCTGCTTCTGTTATACCAATGTCCCTCATCCCTACTTCTGCTAATTCAGTAACAAATTTTTCAACTACTTCTTCACAAAGACAACAACAACAAACAACGGGAACGTCTCTTTCTACTAATACACCTCATTCTATGATGGAGACTACAACTATTTCAAATACAACAACAACATCTGATATGGTAGCCGCTGTTGCAGCAGCAGCTACAGTAGGAACCATGCAACATCCACCTCAACCATCATTGGATCCATATACTACTACTACAACAAATACTTCTTCACAACATCCTCAACTTTTACAATATCAACGTCAACATGTACAAAAAAGAGTTCGACATGAATCCGAATCAAGTAGTTCATCTGAAAATAAAGTATATTCATTTGTAGCTATACCTGGTAATAATCAAAAGAAACGTCCTAGAAGAAAATATGATGAAATTGAACGATTATATCATTGTAATTGGCCTGGATGTACAAAATCGTATGGAACATTAAATCATTTAAATGCTCATGTTAGCATGCAAAAACATGTAAATTTTCTTTCTTTCTCTCTCTCTCTCTCTCTCTATCCATTTCGTCATTCTTATTTACACACACACAAAAGGTTTCGTGTTTCTCATTTTTAAAAAAAAAAAAAAAATCTTTTTTTTCTGTAAAAAATTATATATATATAGGGTCCCAAACGCCATCCAGCTGAATTCAAAGAAATGCGAAAAGAATGGCGTCGTCAAAAAAAAGAAAGGGAAGGACCAACAAAAAAAGATAAAAAAACACAATCATCATCTTCATCATCATCTTCTTCATCATCATCATCTACATCTATATCATCATCATCTATATCATCATTATCGAGTCATATAACTAATAATAATAATAATAATAATAATACAATTACTATATCACATGTACCATCCTTGACGAGTCAAGAAATTAAACAAGATCATAATAATCATACTTTTGCAGCTGCTGCTGCTGTAGCAGCTCAACAACAACAACAACGTCCTCCTATCAATTATCATAGATCTCCTTATGATCAACAATATCAACAATATCAATTACAAAGTGTACCTACCATGCTTGGTAGTTTTTATTAAACAAAAATATATCATTATTATTATTATTATTATTTTTGCTTTCCCTTCATCTCTCCCCCCCTTTTTTTTTCTTCCTTCCTTTGGTTATTTGTTTCTATATATATATATACCACCAAAAAAGAATCTATCTCCCCCCCCACCCCTTTCACACTTATTCCGATACACACACAAGAAAGAAAAAAAAAGGTCCCCCTTCTTTCACAGAATTTTTCTCCTTCCCTTTTGTCTCTTTTGTACATTAGTTCTTATCACTCATAAATATATATATATTATTATTATTATTATTATTATCAACTTTTATATATGTTATCGCGTTTTTTTATTTATTAAAAAAAAAAAGGAGAAGTTCTTCCGATTTATAAAAGTTGTTATTATTGAGTTACACAGAATTTTTTTTTTTTTTTGAAAGAGAGAGAGAGAGAGAGAAACTTGATTAAAATGATGCACCGCGCCCTTTTGTGTAAGTGTAACAATCATTTGATCTTCTTCTCCCGAATCCGTCCTTTCTCTCTCTCTTACCTTCGTAGATCCTTTTTTTTTTTTTCGGAAAAGTTGATTAAAAGTAACTTCGGAAAGTCATTCCGTCTATTTTTTATTTTTTTATTTTTTATCTTAGTGAAAAAGGGATTAAAGAAAGAGGGCAAAACAACAAACTTTTTTTTTTAATAATTTAGACTTTTGAAAATCTTTTTTTTTCTTTTATTGTCATTGCCAACAACAACAACAACTTAACCCGTTTAAACCCCTTCCTCCTTTTCTTTTTGTTTAGCAGTGTTTTAAAAACCACGGAAAGATTTCATTTGAGTCACACAAAGAAAACTTGAGGGCTTGAGTCTATCCCAAGTCTATAAAAATAAATCTTATGAAAGGATTTACCCCCCTTTTTTTTACTACATAAAATTCATGCACCAAATAAATGCATTATTATCTTATATTTTGTTGGGAATAGAACTTTTTTCTTCTCTTTCAACAATTTTTTTTATATTTACTCCATTAAGTGACATCTACACTTTGAACCAAACAGAACAGCAATAAATATTACACCATTCAAAGCTTACTTTACAGTAGCTTAAAGTTCTTATTATCTTTGTTTTAAATTTATGCATACACGTGTTTCAGAATGAAAAAAAAAGGTTTGTTTTTTATCCATTTCTGAATTGTATACACATAAAGTGGAATTAAGAAATAGAAAGATTCATACTAAATTCTCATTTGTAAATGATTCATATATTTATTTTAGTCATTGGTTCATATATAAGCTCAACACGTTAAAAAAATAAAAAGTTACTCGTTTGACCATTTTTTGAAAGTAATAACAACTGAATGACTGTCGAAACAAAGAATGGAGTGTATGAACTCATTCAAGATAGTGGAAGAACACTTGGTAATATTGAAGAATGAAAACCACACTGTCTCTACCATTCAAAATAAAATATAAAGGACCCACTTAATGGATACGACCTTTCCATTTGACTCGACCATCAAAAGCATAAAGGTAAAATATTTATTATTATTGTTATCATTTTAAATAATAATGCCGATGTACATATTTTAAAAAAGAATGACCTGGAATAGACAGAGTTGAATACTATATTAATATTGGTAGTGGAATTGAATTAGGGTCCGTCATAAATGGGTCCTACCAGATTGCTCTTTGTTCCTAAAGACATATTGCCAAATATCGTAAGTCATCGTCTAACGTTTTCAAGTGAAGCACATGGTATGTATAGCTAATATTCATAATAATGTTAATAATATTTAGAATATTTGATGTGTACATATGAGTACTAAATTAAATATCATGCGATTACGATTTTATATTAGGTACCGTAACATCATTCATGGATGGTAATCATCCCAAAGGCCATGTTGTCCAGCTTCAAATTGTCGATGAACTTGGATATCCAGTAACGACTATGTATTCAAGGTACTGCCGTCCCAAGAGTTGGTCGTGTATAGAAAATGTATTGCTATTGATACATGTGCAGTTATGCAGTAGAGCTCACGTTCATAGTGAGCACTCCTCGGTTTCTTCCATCTACTCTTGTTCTTGGAGATAGCTCTAGTCAGATGCAAGCAGGTTTAAAAAAAAAGTCATTCGCAAAGTCAAGGATGAAGAAATCGCAAGACGCGATAGTGCATCTCTTCAACGATCCCGCCGTTTGCAAATGTCTGTTGGTTTAGCGACTTCTTCTTCTTCCTCTGCGCCAGAAGTAGCTACTGCTACTACCGCTCTGGGAGCTTCAGTAGCTTCTGTTGCTCCTGGTGATAATGTTTCTATTCGTTTGGTTGGTAGTACTAGTTATCGTGTTACTTTTGATGTAGGCATTAATGGTGGTAATAGAGAAGAAAGAGAAGAAGTACAAGATGAAGATGGCCTGATGGATGGAAGTGGATTGGTGGGAGGGGGACATGGGGGCAGATATCCTCCCCCACCCAATACCACATCGTTGTGGTTCTGAAGGAGGAAGTAAGTTCTGCCTTATAGCATAATAAAAAAAAGATATTTGATTGTGTTTTCTAATTATAAGTATTCTATTTCGTAGAGTAGTTCTTTTTTTTTTTCATACAAAAGTAAGTTGCATAATATTTGTTTGTTTTTTTGCCTGTCAAAGAAATAACTTTTTTCTTTCTTTTCTTTTTTTTTTACTTACAAGTATGACACGCTCTACCTTTCTTACAGCTCACAATTACAACAGATCACGCATTCGCTTGCAAATACATTGTCCTCCTCTTGCTCCTTGCCGCACCTCCATTCCTCTCTTTGTATCAGGTTTGGGTTCTGTAATGAGCAGAATAAAAAATCAAGAAATCTCTAAAAGAGAGATTGCGCCACGTCGCCGGCTCCGTCCATTCCATTTGTCTTCTTCCCGCATTGGTTTTTCCTCCTTCATTGCCGCTTCACCTGTTTCTTCTCCTTTGCTTTTCCATATCTCTTCCGTTTGCTCCTCTTTCTCAAGTCTCTCTCTTCCGGCTTCGCCTGCTTCCTCTCCTCCTCATTCCCCTACTTTGTCTTGTCGGTAGCTACTGGTTCCTCTGGTTCCAGTACTGCTAGTTATGGTGCTAGTTCTTATGTTGGTGTTGATGGTGGTATTAGAGAAGAAGAAGAAGAAAGAGAAGAAGAAGGTGAAGAAGGTGAAAAAGGTGAAGAAGATGGAGAAGATGAAGAAGAAAGTGATGATGATGAAGAAAGTGATGATGATGAAGAAGGTGAAGAAGAAGAAGAATATATGGACGTTGATTCGAAGTTCGGTGATAGAGAGTATATGGATGTGGATTGGTGGGAGGGGGATATGGAGGTGGATGCCCCCCCCGAATGCCACATAAATTTGGTTTTAAGGAGAAGGTAAGTTTTGTCTTATTACATACAAAAAGCCCCATTTTATTGTGTATTTTAATTATAATTGTTCTATTTTGTAGTAGTTTTTATTTTATAAACCAAAAAAAAAAAAAAAAACCTCCCATAAACGTAAGTTGCATAATTGTTTTTTTAGCTGTCAAAAAAATAATTTTTCTTTTTTAAAAATTTAGAAACCAAAAAAAAGCATAAAAACCTTAACCCCCCTTCCCCAAAAAAAATCGTAAAACTTAAAGCCTGCAAAACAATTCATTTTTTGGTGAGTAAATTTTTATTACTATTATTATGAGTTGGATATTAATATAACAATTTTATTTTTTGTACGTAGGCTCGTTTTCCTTTGCGTCCCTTCCTTTTCTTTTTTTTTTCTTGGTGCTGTTCCGTAGTCGGTGTGTTTTTTTTAGAGGTAAATATAATTGAGTTTATGGATTGAAAATAGAAAAGAGAAATGATGGTGTCAATAATTTACTAGTTCTAATATGTAAATCTTCTTTTATTTAGGTTGTAGTTAAGCTTTGCTCACTTCCTCGCGTTTCTTTGTACACATTTTTTCTGAGGTAATTACTTGATTGGGTATAGAGAAATTGATAACAGTGGTTAAATCGACTGTACGGCAAACTAATATCATACGCTTATTGTGTTATCCATATACGTATCTAGGTCGAGCTGGCTCCTTCTTTTTATTCATAGACCCTATTTATTCTAAAACGTTTGCTATTATTGTTAAGGTAAATATTTTATATATGTACTGTGGATATGGATACGGATAATGATAAGGGTGTTAAATGGAAATAATCATAGTTACCCTAACTCATATTCATAGACAGGGGCTTCTCGTTGATCTTTATAAAGACATTTTTTATTTCCTTTTTGTGAAAATGAGCATGTAGATATGAAAATTAGCAGATACTACGTATACATTTTTTTTTTCAAAGAACATGGATATATTGAATACTTCAAATCATTATTTTTTTTTTTAAATATCTACAATAAATACTTAGCTAAGTAATAAATAAATTATATGTACGTATGTGCCTTGTTATCATTATATTTTTATAAATGGTTCATTTTCTTAGTTGAACACGTTCATAACCTTGCTTTAAAGAAGAAAAAAACACTAAATATAGTCACAAAACTACAAACATCCTTCATTTTCTATATTGTTCTATCTTTTCCAATCTCCGTATTTCTTTGCTTCATACTATATGGTATACTTACCAAAATGACAAACATGGACTTAACAGCTGAACAGTATGCTACTCTGGGCTGAGAAAAAAAAGAAGAAATCCACAAAAGACGACAGACAGATTACTAGCACTACGGGTGAGCTAAAATAAAGTC